>ML811705.1:0-21926 GCA_009831015.1 Picea engelmannii | reverse complement strand
CATACATGAGGTGTATAGTTGATGATGTTGGTACATATTGATGAGTCATAGTTGATGAGTAGTTGACACATGATTGGTACATACTTGGTACATGGTTGGTTGCACTTGTTTATGGTACAGGTTGGTGCATGGTTGATGCACTTATTTATGGTACAGGTTGATTATAGGTTGAGGTATAGGTTGATGCATGGTTCAGGTTTATTGGTGCAGGTGTACAGTGGTATATCTCATAGTGATAGTGTAAAAGTGGTTCCATCATTCTACTTCTACTTCAGGGTAGTTGGACGAGGCAAGGACAGGTGGTTGTAGCCACCTTCCAGTTGTAGCCGAAGAATATAGGGTGTTGTAGCCTCCTTCTAGTTGTAGCCAGAGAATTGGGGAGTTGGAGCTTCCCTCAGGTTGTAGCCTGAGAAACTAGGGGGTTGGAGCCTCCTTCCAGTTGTAGCTGGAAAACAATGGAAGTTGGTGCTTCCAATGAATGTAATTCTTCAAGACATATAAGAAAAAGAATTCTATGGTTTTCTCCCGCTTTGGGTTTCCACGTAAAAAACTGGTGTACTGTGTATGTGTATGATTGTTCATTTGTTCATTGCTTATTTACTCTGCAGTTATTGGATGACAATGCTACATTGATATAACACTTGGATTATATGGTTAAAAACGATTACATTGTTGTATTACTAATTCACCCCCCCTCTCAGTAATCTAACATCTTCTGACCAGAGGACTCCATGAAATTGCCTCCACTCGATCCACCTTTCTTAGTGCCTTGACGCTTTCTTTTGGAAGAGATCTTTCTCGCATCACTATGAACCATTTCGTGCTTTTGGGAATCCCAAGGGGTTTTCAACCTCTCTTATCACTAGAGCTCAACATTTCTAGGACCTTGCTGCAAATTTTTTTGAATTTCGGACAGGCTCTGCAATGAAACTACATTCAACTCTGCCTATTCGGCATGGGCTCTCACAAGCCTCTCGTTATCCACCCTCAGACTTCTCACCATGGCCATCAAATATGGAGGGGTATACATGTCCCTATGGCCATCATATTCTTCATCTCTAAGGTGCATGCGGTCCTCCATACTATGTTGCACTATTCGCTTCCATGAGCTTTTCAACTCCTCCTAGATGTTGAAACAATAATCATTGTTAGAATTTCATGTCAATATCTTGACTCGGGTATTTCAAACAACATATATCCCTTTTGAGCAGCCTTAAGTGGTCTTAGTGACCCTTCCAAGCCTAGGGTTTGAATTTTTCTCTGATACCACTCTATAACACACCCAACCACCTTTTTTGAACACGTCACACAAAGAACTCTCTCCTCTTAATGGAATTTGTAACTTGCTCGACCCCCTTAATGAACATTCTAAGTTCCTTGGGTCTTTAGCATGTTTAACCATTTTTAGGTGGCATCCACGTGATGCTTCGACACATTCATCATCCACGATGATGACTACATTGCATCCACGTGTGCCTATGACATTCTGCCACCACATGAGTCTGCTCCACGTTGAACCATCAGAACTATCGCTTGAACTCTTTACTAGTGTTCTTATTATTTACCTCCAACAGATATGGTATCAAAGAATATTGTCCTTTGATGCTATACTTTCAGGGCTAGAACGATTCCAGCAGTTTCCTTATTTTGAATCCAAGGCATCGAGGAATATACCTTCTCATTAATGAACGGTCATAAGCATAAGTTGCAATATCCCGGTAGAAGATCGAGATTGATTCATAGCTTAGGGTTCTCTCACTAGGTAGACTCCACTTGATTCATTCACTTGTGGGTAAGTGACACCTGTCACTCTAAACTCATACTAGCTACCTGTTGGAAAGCCATGTCAGCTATGAAGTTAAACCTTCGTTCTGACAACTTATACAAGGTCTACGCCAAATCAATGACTATCGTGACCTCTCTCTATCGTCCAATCTATGGTCGATATCTCTCTTCCATCAGACTTACATGTATAGGCCATCAAAGTATTTCTCTAATTCCATCAAGGTCGTGCTCTAAAGGCAGTCAACGTTGAGCCAGCTAGGCATGTGCTTAATCTCTCCACCCAATCACCTATTGACACAGGTCTTCACATCGACACTCCCTGTCAAATTTCACCCTCCCGGCCTTCTAGTGGGGCCCATAGTGATCAACAACTAGAAACTCATTCCTACACTTACGGACCTATGGTTCATATTATTCTAACTTCCATATTTTTCATTGGGGTATTTCACACGGTACATGAGATTTATTCCTGATGGTCTCACTCTGATAGGTCTGTTTCGGGACCCTTCCCATGATGCTTGGGGAATCTCTCTGACATGACGACTCTGACTACCGATGAATGGTCACGATCTATTCATATCAACGTTGGTGGTTTCTTGCTGACCAACTCAAGGTTTATAGATTCCTAACCTTCCTTTCAAAGGACTTAGCCACTTTCTGTTTCCTACAAGACCTTGACTTCTGAACTTTAGGGACTTAATAAGATACTGAAGTCTCTACAGATGACCAAACTTAGGGTTGAGGCCTTGCATGAGTTGTGGGATCTTCACACAGGAAAACACTTGGGGTGTTCGAATAGGTAGCAACTTGTATTCATTCATTTATATGATTTAAACAAGCATTAGTATTCATCATCACATGGATAGTCTTACTACGTTCAATACATGGAAGAAGTATACAAACAATCTCTTGAATTTAAGCATTCACATAAATCAGTCACATAAGTTAGTCACAGTCAGTTCAATACAGATGAGCACTTATCTAATGAAGAAATAATCCAATCCAACTGACTGAGGGAGGATTCATTTCCTCTCAACCTTAGGCCTTGTTGTAGAGTCACTTCCTACAACATGCCACCCCCATTCCAAGCCATGATACAATCGGTGAAATTGACTCAGTAGGGCTCCAAGTCTACGACAATCCGAGAAGGTTACTCTCCTTCTCCCTCTGACACAACAAAAGTTGCCACTTTCTACTAAGCTTGGGGTCTCTACTGGTTTATCAGGTGGTTTCTCAACTGGATTTCCTCTGCACAAGGGAGTCTCATCTATGCTTAACAGTCCATCAATGACCTCCCATTAACAATGTCATTTTTTGTCCAGTAAGCACCAAGTTGCAACCCACTATTTCTCTAGTTCAGGATCAGGGTCTTCTCTTTTCACGTTGATCATTCTCTATTAGGTATCTAGAGAGGTAGTGGAGGTCATTCAATATAAGGTGGAATAGGTCCACTATATCATTAAATAAGGCCCATTATGGTATCTAGATATAATAAATGGGTAGTTATATATAATAAATGTAAGAGGACTTCTTAGAAGGTTGTACTTCTAGAAGATTCCTCCTCTAGAATGTTCTTAGGTGACCGTAGCACTATATAAAGGGGTTAAAGAAATGTGATGGGATATGAAGAGAATTACTGTATTTGGAGCTGAATCTAATTAGGAGGAATTCCCCTCGAAGAGGCAAGTGAACAAGAGAGGACACATTCCATAATAGGATCCATTGTATGGTGTTGCCCTACCCCAAGGGTTTTGATATAATAAAATGGTGGTTTTCTATATTGTTCCATATATTGTGTGGTGATTGTATTCATATATATTTGGTACTATTGTAGTATTTTGTATTCAGGTCTTTGGAACTTAACAAGTGGTATCAGAGCACTTTTCTTGGCCGGAAGTGTGGGCAAATATTTTTATTTTTTGCAGATTTATATTTTCGGAAAAAAAAAAGAGGGTCGCGACATTCCAAACAATTTCTGTAGTTTTTGGTGCAAAATTTGCAAAAAATGGTTGTATATCTGATTTCCTCTCAGAATAACACCCAAGTTAAAAAATATATATATATCATCTGAAACAGAGTCTGGGAAGTCAAGTTATTTGCATTTTAAAATCTGCAATTTTCAGCGTTTTTTCTGCACGCGACAGCGTGATTTTTCTAATTTTTGTAGTGGATGGGGATGAGTTTTAAAAAAAAAAATTACATATATGTGTTCCTCTCACAATTTCACCGAATTTCAAAAAAACAATCATCCAAATCAGAGCTCTAGAAGTGAAGATATCATTGATTTAAAATCAGCTATTTTTTTTGGGTTTTCCATGACGGCGATGGGATTGCAGAGTTCATAACTTTTCAAAGGGTGCTCAGATTGCTACCAAATCAATGCCATTGGATAAATCATTTTAAGATATTTCTTTTGGTATATTTTATTTGGTGTTTCCACTAGTTATTCCCTCTCAAACCCTCGAATAAATTATATAGATGACTGAAGCATTCAAAGCTCAAGTGTATGACACATTGCATGACCTTGCAGATAGCCTCACATTGCATGACCTTGCAGATGGCCTCAAGGATAGTTTTAGTAGTATTAACGATTCATTGGATAACATGCAGGAGAGATGTCTTATGGCGGACATCAAGGATGAATATAATCAAGAAGTATATGTTTGGTATGATTTTGAGGTCGATTGTGATGATTGGTATATGGATAGTTGTCATTTCTGGGATAACAACCACTTTCATATTTTATTTGATGACTCTAATCCACCTTATGTAGAGAACATCAATGTGAAAAATCAGGAGCCAATGATTATTACTAGTGTCCATCCTACATATTCTACAGTGGTATTATTCCTTCCATATTCTGCTACGACCCTTTTCCACTATGTGGATGGATCTTCTTATTTGGATCCACATGACAGGTGTCAGACTTTGAAGCATCATTTTTAGTTGGTTATTGGGTTCTGAAATATTTTGCAGGGAGTTCACATGAGCACTTGGACATGAGACCCTGGTTTACAATGGCATTTGGACTACTTCAACATGGTGGCTTTCCTTTCTACATGGGACCACGGTTCTCTAGTCTACTTCTACACTATGGTCCACACTTATCCATGGGACCCTGGTATATGGTTGTACACCCTCATAAAAAGCATTGAGGAAAATGATTTCATAAGGAGGATGGAATGTTAGGTATCTAGAGAGGTAGTGGATGCCATTCAATATAAGGTGGACTAGGTCCACTATATTATTAAACAAGGCCCATTATGGTAGTTAGATATAATAAATGGGTAGTTAGATATAATAAATGTAACAGGACTTCTTAGAAGGTTCTGATTCTAGAAGATACCTCCTCTAAAATGTTTTTAGGTGATGGTAGCACTATATAAAGGGGTTAAATCAATGTGATGGGATATGGAGAGAAGTATTGTATTTGGAGATGAAGCTCATTAGGAGGAATCCCACTCGAAGAGGCAAGTGAACATGAGAGGATCCCTTCCATAATAAGATCCATTGTATGGTGTTGCCCTACCCCAAGGGTTTTGATATAATAAAGTGGTGGTTTTATATATTGTTCCATATATCTTGTGTGGTGATTGTATTAAGATATCTTTGGTACTATTGTAGTATTTTGTATTCAGGTCTTTGGAACTTAACATTCTCATCTTGTACAAGCTTCCTAGTTTCTTCAAGAAATCTAACTTTTTCTTTCTTAATCAATGCATCTCCTTCTGCACTATGTTTCTCATCTCTCCGAGCTCTCTTATTTTCCTGCGTTCGGCTGTGTTTTTTTTTTCATCTCTTCATCTCCCATTTTTTCCTCTTGTTGCTCGCACTGCCTTCTTTTTTCTCCATTTTTAGGGCTCTTTGTTGAATTCTGTAGATGCAACCTTCAGTCCACCCTTTATCCATCTAGAGAGGAAGTTTGTGGTACGTTCTTTCAACCATTCAATTGGACATTATTTCTACACATGGGCCAATTGCGGAAATCACTACTACCCAACCACTTTTATGACCCTCTCTTTAATGTTCACGTGGTCTCTTCCATCATTGTGTGTGTTGGTGGTGAAATCATTATGTTTGTAAGCATAGATAAGCTTGTTGTGAAAGCTTCCTATTTTCTTCATTGATGCATCTTGTCTTCATTTCACTCAACCATCCCATCAGTACTCTACTTCATCAATTTCCTCTGTTGTATCATGGCCAAAACTTATCAATTTTTTTCCTCTCAGTCGACAATTGGTGTTTATATTAAATCAAAACACAATTGCATGCCTCATATAATTAACATATAAGGTTTGTACATAATTACAGTCTTGGGAGAAAACAGGGTGTTACAACGTGCATGAGTTGATACTTCTTCAACTAAGTACACCATCCACTGTAGGATTCACATAATCATCCATCTATGCAGTCATATGATACATATTGTCAAGTTATTTCCCATTTACCAGTTCTACATATATTCTTCCTTCGGTAAGATTCAACAATGTAGTAACCTTCAAGTCTTCTACTTCAAATACCATCTGTCTCTTCTTCAAATCAATGATAGTTTGATTATCAAAGGCCCAATCAAGTCCTAGTAGAAATGGATAAGGGGTAATACCGTCCACTATTTCTATCACTTCAGAATCTCCTAATTTGTGCACTCCATCAATACTAAGTATTACCCCTATCAGCCTTCCAATTGGAACAATCTTATGTTGATTTGCTAACCTCAACTAAATGGGTTAACATATTAACTGCAACTTACCCATCATTTCCCAAGTCTATTTTGAAACTACATTCACATCTAAACCTAGATCCAAAATAATATTGTCCATGTCATAATCCCCTATTTGTGCATTAAGTCGGAACTCGCTATTCGTTTTTTCTTACGGTGCACCTAGTTAACTTCTTAGTGTGCGACAGGAATCTCTTTTTATTAGGCATAGTGGTCGATCATTCCACGCAACATACTCAAAGCATACTCATCCTTCATTAGTTATAAACAACCTCTTAAGAATCTTTTCAAAGTACTCACATTTTTAATTTCCTTTTTGAATAGACGTAATCTGGAGGCATATCATACACCGGTGACCTGTCATACAAAGGTGGTATAGTTGAAGTCTATTCTATCCATTCTTCTCCTAACACTTTTTTCTTGCTTTCTTGTAGGTATCTTTCTCTTTTCCAGGATCAAACAATGGAATAGGTTTTGTTTCTTTCCTGACCAATTGGTGGATCTTATTCCCATGATCCATCACATCATCTTCTGTTCTTATTCCTCCACATGTAACCGATGTTATTTTAGGATGCTCGTCACGCACCTATGTTGTTATCATCTGTACATTCATGTTCCTCTTTTCTTGGCACTTTGCGATCAACTGTGGGCAATCCTCCATTGCATGGTCTAGTTGTCTATAATATGTGCATGTCGTGCAGGGATTCTGCATTTGTGTAGGGATTCAGACAATCTCACACCAAATTTACAGGCTAATTATAGTAATAACATATGATCGAGCCTCTTCCTCTGTCAATCCTCCTCTTCTACAACCTTTGAACCCTTTTCTTCCTCCTTTATTATAACCTCTTGTAGTATTATACTGCATAGCTCCGCCTTATGATTATTCTCCTTGGACTCTGTATGCATCTGCGGTGCATTCCCTCATCAAATAAAATGTTTGACAATCCTTCTCTTCCTGTCCTACTGACTTACAAAAATTACAAAACAACTTTCTCGTAATGCTATGATATTTTTGCATCAATGGACAGTTAGTAGGGCGGTTACCCATCGTCTTGAATATATCACGCCATACCCCTAATGGATTTGGAGCTCCTATATTCAAATATTGTTGAAAAGAGGGACATTCGTTCTTATGATGCCCTTATGTTCTACATATGATACATCATACCTCCTCATTCTTTTTTTATCCTTTCGTGAGTCCCAACAACTAAATAGTCAGTGCTGCTAACTATGACTGAACTTGAACTATCCTTGCATCATTTACTCCTATAGGGGATGCTTCCAATTTCATAGTGATTTCTAAGGATTCTGACTGCGACACAAACTTTGTTTGTGTCAAAGGGAAACATATATGTGGCAACAATCCTACAATAAACCACTCCCTATGTTGTTCATATGGAATCTGGAAAGTTAGCCGATCCTTAAATATCTTAAATCTTTGATCATAATCTCATACTAATTCATTCACTATCTTCTTGATCTCCTTTAGTTTTTTAATGCACTGTGACTCGGGCTTAGGTTTCTAGAACTCTTTCAATAGAGATTGTCTTACATCTTCCAATGTTCTAGTTTTTCCTAAAGGTGTAGTAGTCCTATACTGCATATACCATAATAATGTGAGGTCTTTGAACGTCATCGCCAACTACGCAATCTTCGCATCATCATCCTTGATGTTCTTCACCATCCATATAGTTTCACAAATAAACAAATGTTGTTTTGGGTCTTCTGAACCTACCCTGTTAAAGACAAACATTCTTTAAGTGGGATCCACTCCCGCCATCATATTCTATGCAATATTCCTCCTTGGTGATATTGTCTGAAGTTGGGTTAATGTACTACTTCCATTGTTCTGACGGTTATCCTTACTTCCCTTACTAACTAAAATTGACAAAGTTTCTTCATATCTTGGCGATGCACAAGAGGTCGTGGGTTCGACGCAAAGTCTAATCTAAGTGGGATCTTCTTCCACTGGACTAAGATGATGGTATTTCTCTTTTGTGCACAAGATTACTTCGATCTGTAGTATTACACCAATGTCTCTCTCTTCAAACTCACTGCATTGCTCCTCTCTATCAACCATAGTCCTCTTCCTATTCGATCTAAATCTCTTACTACTACGTAATACTCCAATCTCTTCGTTCGTCACAAACTCTTCTTCTCTCGGCATCCTCAACCCATCTGTTCCTCATTCATTCTTGCCTGCAATACTTAGACCATTTCCTGGTCAGTGCCCAGTGCCCCTTATGCGTGACGGGGCTTAGCTGCTAGGGAAATCAGATTCCATATTCATAAATCCCTTATCGCACAACAACATCTTAATCCAAGTAGATAGCAACTTCAAGTATCTTCCACGCGGTCCCTTAAAGAATTCCCTTTCAGCAACACTATACAATTGAGTATAATCTATAAAAATTCAGTAAAGTAACCTCCCAGTATACTATCCAACCAAGAATCAACTGCGTGTGATACCTGATTACTTATAGTATTGACTTGCCGAATTAACTCAGCAGTCCAATTTCTCAGAACAACAATGCAGAATCTTTCAATATGTTCAACTAATCTCTATATCCACTCTACCAAAATATTCGGGAAATCAACAAAGAAAATTTCATGCAAATATGCAAACACATACCTCTGTATCCATTTCTCTGCACTGATTTGCATATTCTTATTATGATATACAATAAACTCGATATCCTTCATGTCCAACCATTGTCCAATTTCTTCCTTAGTAAGTCTCCACATCCCCCTCAGTCGCAGATCTCGTTCCTGAAAACATAACCATTTGGTGGTGTGCAGTGGGCAAACCCAGAGTTCAACATTAATTCACCAAAAAAACCCTAAATATTATATCCCTTTTGGGATCACCTGCATGCAAGTGAAGTCTCACACGAGTTACCTATGAGGACTGCAGGAACCAGGTTTCTGTAGTGATGGGGGAATGGGAAACATTCATCATAATTGTCATACTTAACATTCATTCATTAGACCATTCATCATGTGTGCAGAACCATCATATAACATATTCATATTAACCATTCATACATTACATATATAGCATAAATAGAACATAAAAGAAACACATCACAACACAACATTCATCATAACACAGATATTTAACATGGTTCACCCCAAACTGGGCTACGTCCACAATTTGAGGCTTCTTATATTATCATTCAACATCATCTTACAAAAGTTGAACACTACGCTCATACAATATATCTCAATTATAACCCATTATTCCCTTGTCATTCTTCCTAGTTTCTCACACAACACCTAGTCTTTTTTCCCACTCAGAGCTACTCATATGATCCTCTCTTTCTACCCAAAAAACCTTATATATTTATACATTGACACTAGGGCTTATCCTGTTACAAAATGGACCAAAAGGTCTAACAACTTCTAACTAAATTCCACCTTCCACGCCCACAGACCCCTGAAAATGCGCTAACTGTCTTTCTTTCTTCCATGCGCACTGCTCCTTAGTTGACTTGTCGTGTGGTTTGATCCTACGCGATTCCCAAAACTTACCCAAAATGTCTTGCTCCAACATAAAGACATATCATGAATTTGATGATTAGATTCCACATCTTGAAGGGGGGCTCCCTATCTTGGGTCAATCTTTGGAATACCCTTTTGAAGCACCATCTTCCCCACATGAAGAAGTTCTCATCACTTCCTCAGAACTTGAAGTTCATTTGGATGATTTGATTGAGAGGATTGAAAGGTTGAGGATTGGTGAGAAATCAACACCATCTCAATCAACTAAGAAACCTAAACCATCTTAGAAAGGTCCACCAAAATGGCTTACAAAATCACTTGAAAGTGTTCATCCTGATGAGGTCGGAAAGACAAGAACTAGAATGTCCTCAAGACAAGATGGAGGTAATGTAGATAATTTAAAATCACGTGATATAGATGACATGGATGTTTCATATGATTATGAGTTTAATTTATCTACTAACCTTGAACCAACTCCTTTGAAGAAGCCACTTCTCATGATGAATGGAAAAAATCCATGCATAAGGAATATGATGCTCTCATCAAGAATGGGACATGGAAGGTGGTGGACCCTCCATTTGGTGCCAAACCAATCAGTTGCAAGTGGGTATTGAATAACACATACAGATCAGATGGTTCACTTGACAAGCACAAAGCAAGGCTCGTGGAAAAAAGATTTGCAAAGAAAGAAGTTGTTGATTATGAGGAGGCTTTTTCCCCCACAACAAAATGGGCTACCATCCTAACTCTATTTTCCATGGTAGCACATAATGGATGGAAAAATCATCAAATGGGTGTGAAGACTGCTTTCTTGAATGGATACTTGAAAGAGAATGTGTTCATGCATCAACTAGAAGGATTTGTTTTGAAGGGACAAGAACATAAGGTATGCAAGCTCATCAAATATTTATATGGCTTGAAACAAGCAATGAGAGCATGGTATGAAAAGTTAATTGAGCATCTTCTGAAATTGAATTTCAATCATTTCAATATTGACGATGAAACTTTGTTTGTCAAGAAAGTTGGAAATTTTTTTGTATATCTTGTACTATATGTATATGATCTATTGATAGCAAGGAACAATGAGAGTTATCCATAAAGAAAGAGTTGAAGAAATGCTTCAATATGACATATTCGGGACATATTCACTACTATTTGGGCATTGAGGTGATTCAAAATCCAAAGTACATATTCATCTCCCAGAATAAGTACATTGAAGAACTGTTGTACGAGTTTGGCATGGTTGAGTGCAATCATGTTTCTGCTCCACTGGAAAATAATTTGAAACTTGCATCAAAAGAAAGGAATGAATTTGAGGATGCAACCAAGTATAGACAACTTTTGGGAAGTCGTATCTATCATACTACCACCAAACCAAACATTTCATTTGTTGTTGGGATTCTTTCCAAGTTCGTGCAAAATCCTTGTGAAGGACATTGGTCTGTTGCAAAAATAGTTCTAAAATACTTGAAAGGAACTCAATATTTTGGACTCAGGTACTCTAAGGTGGATGACTTCAACCTTATCAGATATTTTGATTCAGACTTTGTTGGGGATAGGGAAAATGTAGTATAAACTTTACGATATCGCATGAGTCTTGGATCGGCAGTTGTCTCCTGGAGATCACGCAAACAATAAGTTCCAATAGATACCACAATAGAGGAAGAATATGTGGCAGTTACAGAATCAGCAAAGGAGATTGTGTGGCTAAGAAAAATACTTGAATATTTGTAGGAGAAACAAGTGAATTCTACTTCTTTTCTAGTTGACAATACTTTTGCAATCAATCTGGACAAGAATCCTAGATTCCATGATCGAACAAAGCACATCAACAAAAAGTATCACCTGATTCAATATCATGTAGAGGCTATGACTATTCACTTGAGACATTGTTCCACAAATGAGAAAATTGTGGACATCTTCACCAAAGTGCTTGGAAGAGAAAAATTTGAAAAAATCAGAATGATGCTTGGACTCACACACACCCCTTCGGATTAAGTGGGGGAATGTTGGACATGTAATCCTTCAGATTGCATTATTGTAACAGTAATGTACATATGAAGAGTCGAAGGTGATGGGAAGAGTCATGTTGGAGAAGACCATTAGTCATTTGCTTTGTATTTATGAACCTATTATGTTAATTCCAAACATAATAGAGTGGAGTTACATTTTCTGCCAATGCCTGGCATGACAGTTTAATTATGGTTGACCATGGTCGACTATGGTTGACAATGTTTGAATGCCATCCTTAACTAGATTATGTCAAATTGTGACATTGAGAGGTTTATAATATGGTTATATTTACTATGATCTTCATTTTGGTTGACTAATGTCAACTTGCTATGTTCCTTAATGGTTAGGCCATGTTCTAATGTTCATTAAGGGTTATGTCACATTGGTACATTCCTCAAGGGTTATGTTGGAGGAAGAGAGACAGTTGGGTGTGCTAGAAACTAATAGAAATACCTTACTTCGTCGGGAAGGGGACACTTGGCGTCTTAGAAGTAGGATGACTTGGATCAAAAGTGACGACTCAAATTATAAATTCTTCCATAAGATTGCTAGTTCCAACAGGAACCGAAAACATGTTTGGGAAATTCAAAGTGACAGCGGAGGAACCTTAACTGATTAGAAGGCGATCATGGAGGAGGCAGTAAACCATTTTAAACACTTTTATAAATCAAGAGAGATAATCAACATAAATGATGTGGTCAGGCTTACCAACCTGTACCCAAAAATGGTAAATGAGGAGGAAGCAAAATTACTTTATCAACCTATATCCTTGGAAGAATTAAAATTGGTGCTTGAAAAATTCAAAAAAGAAAGAAGTCTGGGCCCTGATGGATGGACATCAAAATTATTTCTTTTCTTTTTTGATCTTGTGGGGAGTGATCTCTTGGAAATGGTGGAGGACTCGAGGAAAGAAGGTCATCTTAGTGGTGGTATAAATGCGACGTTTCTGGCTCTCATATCGAAAGCAAACAAACTGGCCTCTTTTGATGATTACCGACCCATCTCTCTGTGTAATCTAATATATAAGGTAATCTCCAAAATTCTTGCAGTTAGGATAAAACCGATTCTGTAGAAGTGTCTTTCCTCGGAGAAGATCGGTTTTCTGAAAGGTAGGAGGATTCAGGACGCTATTGGGACAACTCATAAAATCCTCCATAGTATTAAAAAAAAGAACCTGAAATCTCGGGTACTGAAGTTGGACCTTAAAAAAGCCTACAATAACGTGGATTGGGAGCACCTAAGGTTAGTTCTAATCACTGTTGGATTTAGAGTCAAGCTAATACATTGGATAATTTGTTTTGTAACAAGTGCCAACTTTGCAGTCTTGATAAATGGTGAGGCGACGAAATTTTTCAAAGTTTGGTGGGGAATTCGTCAGGGATGCCCACTATCCCCGTATTTGTTCATTTTGATTATGGAAGGGATGAGCCTAATGCTTTCAAATAGTAGTGATGACCACAGTATCTCGGGTATTAAAATAACAAATCTTTTAAATGTGGTCCATTTAATGTTTGTCAACGACATTCTTGTTTTTTCAAAGGTTGATCCGAGGGAATGGAGAGTGATAGTAGACATTCTCACTCTATATCGTCATGTTTCTGGTCTCTGCATTAATACTCTAAAAACTACAGTCCACTATTGGGGACTCAAGGAAGCAGAGCTGACTCCTTTAAAAGATATTTTACCCTTTACCTTTGTAGATTTGAATGATGTCTTCAAGTACCTTGGTTACTACCTCAAACCGGGTCCCTCCAAATATTCAGATTGGAGCTGGCTGGTGGCCAAATTCGAAAAGAAAATAGGTCTATGGTGTAACAAATGGCTTTCGCTCGGAGGTAGACTTATTTTGGTAAAAGAAGTGTTGGAAAGTCTTGCAGTCTTCTTGATGTCATTGGAGGTGATTCCCAAATCAATTTAAAATAAACTCCGCAGTTTAAGTTATGCCTTCCTGTGGAGTGGGCATAAGGATAAGTTCCATTTCCATCTCTGTAGATGGGACATCCTGGCTCGGCCAAAATATGTGGAGGGTGGGGGCTCAAAAATATTCCTTTGTTCAACTCAACACTCATAGAAAACACTTACTGGAGGGCGCTAACCCATGGAAGCATATGGAATAAACTTATTTTGGGTAAGTACCTGGGAAATTCTCCGATTTCTACTTGGCTGTGGAAGCCCTCCCACAAGCATTGAAAGGCATCTAATTTCTAGAATGGTTAGATAAAAAATATGTTCGTGATTTTGCATTGGATTCGTTGGTTACCTGGGAATTGTAACTTTATTGCCTTAGGAAGGGATCTAATCAGCGGATTGGAGAACCTCTTGCTCCTCTCCGACACCCTGCGCTCACACCTATCAAGATTCCAAATTACCTCTCTTGCCCAAGTGAGAGTCTCAGATGAGGTTTCATTATTCTCACGCAGGTGGCGCAGTAGTGATTCTTTGAGGCTCGGTGGTCAGAGTGCTATCGAATGTAATTCTTTCACAATTGCCTTAAGGGATGCCAGAATCTCTCTTCACAATTCAACCAACACTCTGGTGTGGAATGGTGGAGACTCGTCTAGTCAAGTAACCGCAAAGAATATTTACCAAGCGCTCTTAAGTCCATTCGACTATCAGGTGGACAGTTCATGGTATAAACAATTATGGAAATGGCCAATTCAACTCAAACTAAAATTATTTGTGTGGTTGGTAGCAAAGGACGAAGTTCTTACCTGGGAATCTCTTCAAAGGAAAGGATGGCACAGTCTGGGGGTTTGCAAGCTGTGCAACTGCATTTCAGAATCTATAAACCATCTCATGATACACTGTTCCTTCACGGAATCAGTGTGGCATTATTTATTTGTTATCTACAAAGTTAATTTTCAGTGGATAGGTAACTCAGTATTTGAGTGTTTTAAGGATTGGATGAAAGACAAATCGGCTCCAGCAAGATTGGCAGCAACTACCTACTAGCATATCTGGATCGAGAGAAATAAGGTCCTATTTGAGGAGTGTTCCCCTTCTCACCGATCAGTGGTGCATATAATTTCAGGTACTTTCACATGGTAGCCAACAATCTCAAAGTTTTTCCAAAATAGAGTATGCGAATTTAATCTGGCATATGGATACACTCTAGCTTGCTTTGATGGAGCAACAGTAGAAAATGGAGAGTGTTGTGGAGCAGGTGGTATTTTCAAGACACATGCCTCAAGAACTACTAAATGGTCCCTAAATTGTGAAGCTGGAACCAACACAAAGGTGGAGCTCTTGGGCTTGTGGGCAATGCTCCTTTTGTCTACGTTTTGGTCGATAGATAAAATCAAAATCTTGGGGGACTCGAAAGTGATTATCGACTGGATAAAGCAACAGGGCCAGCTCAATTCGGTGAATATTGAATGCTAGAAATTAAAAACATTGGATCTGGCAAGTAAATTTAGAGATATCAGTTTTCAGCATATCTACAGGGAGCATAATAAAGAGGTAGATCTTCTGTCAAAGAGGGCCCTAAAAGAAACTAAAGGTAGACTATCATTTTTTCATTGGGAAAATGGAGAAGAAATCTCTCATTCTTTCCTTAACATCTTCGAAGACTAAACTTAGGAGAAGTTGTGTAGTGTCTTTGTTTAAAGATGTGATTAAATTTTAGTGCCACTTTATTCCCCCTTCTTAGGTTCTCATTCTGAGGTCAATGGGACTAGATAAGTTTTGGGTTTCAGCATAGTACTTCAATTGTCTTTGGGGTTGTTTGGGCTGTTATGTAATAGTCAGATCCTCCTTTTTTTTGTGGACCTGCTTTGTAAAAGAGATTATAATCTAATATAATTTTGAGATATTTTTCCTTTGGAAAAAAAAATGTTGGATTGCAATGTTCCTCATTGTGACATTGATCTTAGTTAACATAATGTCGAATTGCTAGGTTTTTCAATGGTTATGTTGCATTTCAATGTTCATCAAGGATTATGTTGCATTGAGTTTGGTTGACTATGGTTGACCATGGTTAATTATTTTTTACCATGGTTTAATATGGTTAACCATGGTTGACTATGTTTGATTATGTTTTATTGTGGTTGAGTATGGTTGAATATTGTTGAAAATGATGGCCATCGTTGACAATGGTTTATTATGGACTTATCATGTTCATGTTTGTCAAATTATGTCGAATTATTATGTTCCTTAATGGTTATGTCACATTGTGATGTTTATCAAGGGTAATGTTAGATTGCGATGTTCGAGTTATGTTAGATTGTGTTGTTCACCAAGGTTTATATTATGCTACGATATTCCTCAAAGGTTATGTTGGATTGTGACATTCCTCAATGGTTATGTCTCATTGTGAAAGTCATTATGGATGACTTATATGGAATTCCTACATTCATCAATGGTTATGTTGCATTACAATGATAATCAAGGGATACGTTTGTTGAGAGTTGTCGCATTATGACATAACTTAATAGTTATGTCACATTGTGTCGTTCATCTTGGTTAACTTATGTCAAATTGCCACATTCCTTAATGGTTGCCACATTTTAACATTCATCATGACTAACTTATATCGAATTTCTACATTCCTCAATAGTTATGTTATGTTGTGACATTCATTAGAAATTATGTCACACTATGACATTAAGAGATCAATTACATTTATTAAAAATTATGTTACATTGTGACACTAAGAGATCAATCACATTTAATGTACTTAATATATGTTTATAAACATTCATAAAAAAATTATTTCATATTAAAACATTTCTTAAAGATTATGTTAGATTGCAACATTCCATAAAAATATATCATTAATATCGTCATAAAAATCTAATAAAAAAATATTAATACATTTAATGTTATAAAAATCCAAAATCCCAATAATACTACAACTTTTAGGATGTTAATGTTATAAAAATCTACATATAAATTTGATACTAATTGCCTTTACAATTATCTATACTCTAACGTGTAGGTTGTCGTGCACATTTTACATAGAAATATAAAATTAATTTGTTTTACATTTTAAACAAAGTAATAAGCATTTAATATATTAAACTCAATAGTTGGAACACGATATCGCAATTATGAAGATATTCGGTGGCTTCAATCCGATGAATGGGCCCCATCTTCCACAACTGCCACCGCCTTAAAGAATTTGATCGCTGGATATTCCACAACTGCCGCCACCTTACAGAATTCAACAACCGACATTAACATTTATTTTATAGTTTTTTATAATAAAAAAATTAAATGGTATTTGTGAATCTAGGAATTCTACCTCTCAATCTCATTTAAAAAAAATATATATCTACATCTATCAATATAACTAATTTTTTTTAAATAATTATATTTAACATCATGCTTTTGCTTTTACTTTTGGATCTGACTTTCTTCTATATTTTTAAATAGAAGAAACGGATCATCTTTAAGAATCTTTGCGAATATAGTAATTGTATTTAAAAAAGTGTGGAGACTCTCCCTTGAGGACCAAACAACCAAAACTACAAATCAAATTAAATAATGTGTTGACAACAAAACATCTTAAAGGCGAGAGCAATTTAATAATATGAAATTTACAATTTAGCCCCACATAGTGACTCTATTATATGCATTATAAGAGGCTATCCTCTTCGACTTCCTGATTTGCCATCTATTCCATAGTAATGTTATTATTTAAAGTGAAGGGGTTATAGAGTATAATAGACACACCTACATTTAATAAATTTTGGAATTGAGAATTAGCACTCCTCACTTCAAGGAAGGAAGAAAAATATTTATTAATTGTTAATATTGAAGAATGAAAGTGACCATGAAAGGGACAGGAAAGGAAAAATGGTAGGATTATAGAGAACTAAGCAAATATATTATAATAGAGTAAGCAACACATCAAATACTATATATTATCAAACCCCATTTGCTATTATCCTTATAATTTCAATGATAGTCCCTCATCTTGGTATTGTCCAAATCTCTTGGTATTGTCCAAATCTTGAGGCATTCCCTCATTCTCAAAACTGTAGCATATTGATGATTATCACCAACAACCATACATGTGTAACAACCATACATGTGTAGGATTCATTAAATGTTTGGGTGGAAGAAGGTGTTATGATTGCACATCAAGGTTGTCATCTAATTGACTTTATTGTGGAGACAGAGTGTTTGTAAGTATGTGTACACATTGGAAAGTTGTTTCCATGTCAGGAAGTAATTGGTCCTAGTAGAAGAAAGAAACCACACAACCTCTTGTGGAATTGTTATGTAATGACATAGCTTGTTGGAATTACACTGAACAAGAAAACTAGAATTTCACTTGTCTTCAGTGACTATCAAGATGGATTGTCTCCAAGTCTAAGAGACATGGGAATGAATTCTGATTGCAAAATTTGGATCTACAAATTTCTCAAAGTTGAGAGTCAATGAGCAAACTTCTACACTAGAACAAGAAAGACAAGAACCATAGCTAGATCCCAATCTAGTGGTCAAAACCATGAGCTAGAGCCAGAGCCTGAGTTAGACTCAATACCTGCAAGCTAATTTAGTAATTAATGAAGGTTGGATAAAGTATTAAAGATAATGCAAATGTAAAAGTAAATGATACAAAAGAGAGAAAATTAGAGAAATAAATGAAAAAAAATAATAGGAGAGAAAAAGTTGAGGAATGGGAAATGAAAGGTCAAGTCTATTGACCTTCCCATTACCCTAGCTCTCCCTATTTATTTTTTTACTTTCACTCAAAGGGTCTTTTTTGGGGGGAAAGAGGAGAGAAGGGAGGGGAGATGGCATTGTGTGGCCATATAGCCATGAATTACATTGTAACTAGAGATTGTTGGAATAGACTAAGAAACCATTGAATGTTGGTTTTCCCATTTAGTTTTCCAGGGTAAATAATGTCTCATATGCAATGTTTTCTCTCTATATGTTTGATTTACTATGCTAATTTGCTTACTGTATTGATAAGGAGTCTCTATGTATTATTATTAATGCATGCCAATGGACATTGAGAGGATATGGAAGCTGCATTTATAATTAGAGTTATAAATTTCTACATACTCTAGGTTTGCTTGTCCATTAGAGGTTCCAACAACTAGTAAACTTCTATCGTTGGATGCCCATTTAGTCCTAGAGATCAATGGTTTCCATTTCAAAGTTGTTGCAATAAGTTAGGAAGTTTCTAGATTCGTTCCTCTTGAGAATTTGATTGTTATAAGTGGGGGAAAATGCCATTGTGAATCACCATGGCTACCTTGAGTTGTCTTTAGAGTCGTGGAGCTTAAATTGGATACATGTAGCTCAGTCAGTGCCATTTAACAACCCAACAAACCTCAAGAATCCCTCCCACATCAGATAATTTCAACTTGCAACAACTACGGGCTATACAATTGTTCCTTCCACTCGCTAACATGCCATACGAGTTGGATGAGTGTGCTAGTTTCTTAGAAATATTCTCCCTTGCCTATGTGTTGGGTTCTTTAGTTGTAGATAGAAAAGGAAAGTCAAATTAAATAATAATTAAAACAACTGCATGTCTCTTACCTCCAATCGTGTGCATTCTTTATAGTTGAGGTGATGTTTCTACAAACAAATGCTTTGGTTGGATTTTACTTTTCCTCATGTTCATTAAGTGTTGGAGCTACACATTAATATCTATATCTAAGTTGTTTGTTGGATTATTTTTACATGGAAATCATTGAGGTTGAGAGCATTACAAGCATCATTGTTTTCCAATTCTCAATGCCTTGAATTCTAAATTTAAGAGTGATAGTTGTGGAGGATATACTTGGGTTGAACATTCATTGTGGTTGCCTATTCATTACATTTACAAAGAAGAGGGTGGTTCTATTCTTCATTAACAATAGAACAAGTTGTTTAATTTGTTGTATGAAGGGACTTCTCTACTATTTCAACAATGCAGTTAATCAAGTTTGAATTGATTTTGTACTAATGGAAGTATACAATGCAATAAACATCAATTGACAATTGACTAGAAATAAGGAATTCTACTTATTTTTTATAGCAAGGAATTCTTCTATTTACAAAAATGGAAGGGAGTGATCTAGGTGGACATCAGTGACCATCCACCTATTCCACTAGATCAACACCGTCCACCTATTCCACTGGATCAAATTGCAATTTCCATCTTGGTAGTTTTTCTATAGTTTTTCGGGTCACAAACTTTCGGGGTTTTTTCGAGGCCCTGAACGTCGTTTTTTTGACTTGGAAGTGCCCAATAGATCCCTATTGGGATGTATTGGGTCATTCATAATATCTATGCCTCAGCTAGACCTTTATGAAGGGGTACCGAGCACCCCAAACAGATATCGTATGCAAACGTTGTGCCCTCGGGAAGTTAACGTATCAAATACCCCCATCAGGGCCCACAAACATTATGGTGGTTCATCTTTCAGGGTTAGGGTTTTGGATGTTTAGGGTTTCCTCATTTATTCTTTATGTTAAAAAGGCCTTTGGAGCCTCATTGTAATCAGCTTCTTACAAATTATTGTAGCCAACACATCTCTCTTCAAAGATAAGCTACGACCATTCTAGCTAGCTTGTGTGCTTTGCATTTTACATTATTTTGTATTCCAGACAGTCATTAATAGAATCTAAGTTTTATTTTATTGTTGTGTTCCTTGAATTATCTCTATGTATGTCATTGTTATATCTCTATTATATTTCTACCTTCATGTCGTTCTCAAAATAATCTGGATCAAGGAGAGTAATCTATTTACTAGAGGAGTATTGTAAAAGAAGAAAGGTGTTGGCATTTGGCCACTATAATTTAGAAGCAAATGTATGTTCACATTCCCACTACTTATCTTTAGTTAATAGAGCATTGATACAATCTTTGTTGTTGATGAGAGTGCACATTGTATTCTTGTTGACTGCTTGAACAATACACATAGTTTCTCCTTCACTAGACTACTAAGAATCTGAGTGTTGGGAATGAGCAGACAAATGTAAAAGAATGCAACATTTTCAACTGAGTATAGTAAGTACATAAATTATTCACATATAGAGTTGGAGTGTGTCACTCCTCTAGAACCTAAACACAAAGCATTGTAAACAAGAAAAAGCCAATTCATGTGTTCCTACCTTAGTATCTTTAGGAGACCCAATTCATAACTAAAAGAATTGAACACGGTCAAAAACATATTAATGATATTGAATTATAAGTCATTATTATTATTGTCATTGTTAGTTAGTTGCTTGCATGTAGGTTACACCCAAAAACAATCCATTCTGAAGACAAATATATTTGCATAAGACTAAGAATAGAGACCAAGATTATAAATCCACAAAGTATATATGTTGGTGAAGTGAGTGGGATATACATCCCTCGATTATGGATCATATGGATGAATTTGATTGACTATGGTTAACTTTGGTTGTCCATGCTTGACTATGTTTAATTATGGTTGAGCATGGTCAACTATGGTTGGCAATGTTTGAATTCCATCCTTAACTAGATTATGTCAAATTGTGACACTCAGAGGTTTATAATATGGTTATATCTACTATGATCTTCATTTTGGTTGAATTATGTTGATTTTCTATGTTCCTCAATGGTTATGTCACTTTCTAATGTTCATTAAGGATTATGTCACATTGGGATGTTCCTAATGGTTATGTTGGATTGCAATGTTCCTCATTGTGACATTCATCTTGGTTAATATCATGTGTTACACATTATTTTCTCCATCCCTATGATCGTTAATGATGTAAACCTATATGTTGCCTTCAAAAGGGTCAGTGGCCTGAGTTCCTAAAGAGAGAAGGGAGAAGAAATTCTCCTAAGAAAAGAAATTGCTTTTTCCTATGTAAAAACCTTATAAAAAGGGAAGTTCGCAGGTTGCTATATAGCCAGGGTGCGAGAATGACCCATTCTCGCAGGTTGCACTATAGCCAGGGTGCGAGGTGTTCGCAGGTTGCTATATAG
>ML811704.1:149973-160218 GCA_009831015.1 Picea engelmannii | reverse complement strand
TCGAGGCCTATGTAAATTAGTGGTTGATTCAGTTGAGAAATTAGAAAGTCAAATAAATACATCAATTGTAAATCAGTGCAAAGAAATCAGTTGTGCGCAGACGGTGTCAAATTCTTGGTATGAGAATATCATATTTTATTTACTGCATGGATCTTCCCCTCGCAATCTTTGTCCCCAAAACAAAAGAGAACTTAGGCTTAAATTTGATTCTTTCCAATTAATCAATGATATATTATTTCGAAAAAACTTTGACAGTGTTTTTATGCGTTGTTTAGAAAAAGAGGAGTCTGAAAAAGTGTTGGTTGAACTTCGTTCCAGTGATGTTGGTTGTCATTTTTGTGGAGATACCACTACCCAAAAAGTGATAAGGGTTGGCTACTATTGGCCTACCTTATTTAAGGATGCCCATACGATGTCCCACAAATGTATAATTTGTTAAAAGGCTGGAGGATAGGTGAAAAAGACAACTTTTCCTTTGCAACCTGTTATGGTAGATGCACCTTTTCAGCAATGGGGCATAGACATTATAGGACCAATCAATCCCCCTCGCTCGCAACAACATAAATACATCCTCACGATAACATACTATTTTACAATATGGTCTGAATCTTTACCTTTAAAAGTGGTTAATACCAATCACGTAGTGTTATTTCTGAACTCCCATATTATCACTCGATTCAGAATTCCTGAATGTCTGGTTTTTGACAATGCTTCTTATTTTTCTTCCCTATATATGAATGTTTTCTCTTTGGAAAAGGGGATCAAACTAAAATACTCTGTCATTTATTACCCTCAAGGGAACGGTCTAATCGAGTCGACAAATAAGAATCTGATCAAGATTATAAAAAGGACAGTTTCAAAAAACCACATGAATTTGCACAATGCATTGTACAAAGCACTCTGGGCTGATTGGGTAACTCCAAAATCCTCCATTGGTAATTCTCCTTTCTACCTCGTTTATTGAAGGGAAGCAATCCTCCCCCCACATGTATTGTTTCCTTCTCTGCAATTATCGCAGAAATTCCAAGAAGAGGAATGTCCTCCTCTAGAAAACCGGATAAATTCTTTATTAAAATTAGAGGAGGTGAGAACACAAGAAAAAAATAAAATTGACCAGCACCAACAAATTGTGAAGAGTTGGTTCGATATAAGTTCATCCTCTGAAAGGAATTTTGATGTTGGGGATTTGGTTCTCAAGTGGGACAAAGCATATGAGGGTAAGGGAGAACATACCAAGTTCCAAAACATGTGGCTGGGACAGTTTGTAATTTCTGAAAAATTGGTTCCTAGTTCTTTTCGTCTACATAACTTGGAGGGACAACCAGACACTTTCCCAGTGAATGGTCAGGCTCTCAAGAGATATTTCGCTTGATGATTTCAGATCCACCCTCTTGTAAATATTTTTAATTTTCTTTTCTATTTTGATTTTGGTTCTTTTCATTTTCCTTGATTTTGATTTGTTTTCTAAATGATTATGTCTGAATCACCATTCATTTGTTGAAGGGAATCATAATTTGTATTCATCAACAGTAGTTGATAATAGTTCAAGCACCTAAACAGTAAGTGCTAAACTCGGATCAGCAAAAGTAAGTTTCTGTCCAGTTATTGTTTCTAGTTTTTCATTAAAATCACAAGAAGACATGATTATCCTTAACAAACTTCTAACGTTGTCCCTGTTTTAATGAGAACAACTCAATGTGCTTCCCCATCCTAGAGATGATTTCTTAAAAAAAATCTAATTTTCCAAATCATGATGGAAGTCATAAGAACAGAAAAATAACTCTTAAATGATCAATCATTTCATTATTGGACTATAAGATCTTCAGTATCACCCCGCTCTATTAATATCATGAAGTTTCTAGGAATTTATAAACAAATTTCAGAGGGTTAGAAGCATTGTAATGTGTGGGAATTGTTTGTAAACCCGTCGGAACACTGAACAGGTCTGCTGGCAGTGGGTAAATGCACACATGATACCAAGGCAACTTCGTCAGGGTATTGAACAGGCCTGTGAGAAGTGAAGCAATGTCGAGTTTCGAAGATCCTCGGGTATGTTTTTTAAATTGATCAGGTGTCGGGATGCTTTTATCATAAATGGACGACTCTTTGACGGGATAGAGGTATTAGAGTGGGTTGAATGACATCCTTGTCGAGGCTATGGACGCTTGCTGGCAGTAGTGGCCCTATCAATGGTATCGAAGTCATCTGTATAAAAATCACTACACCTGTGATCTAAACAAGATACCAGATTACAATTTTGGATAGAAATGCATCCAATATCATGACTATGTTATTTTTGTTGAGTTATTATCGAAATGCTTGATTTTTCGTTAACTGTATCTAAAAATTATTAAGTCATATGTGCCCCTGATATGAATTTTTGGTGATGCAGAGATAAATGCTTCGCCCAGTGTGTCGCCATTGTTGGCAGCCAAAAATTCTGTCAAATTGTATCATTTTAAAAAGTCATCACCAACGGATAAAAATTTTCTCTAGATGCCTCCTCCTTATACTAACAAACGTTTATGTCTTTTGGTTTTGAGGAGATTCATTGGCCTAGCTGAGTATAAGAGTTTTTCATTTTTAAATCTATCGTTTGTTTTGTTTAATTTCATGACTGAAAAAATGAAATTAGAACAAAATTATGGCTTAGGTAATCATTCTACAGTTTGTGATTTCTTTGTTTCTTTTTCTAAAGGGATTACACTTAAAGGTCATCTATATGTTTATAAATCCTAAAGTTTGTAAGCTAATTGATTGATCCATTGCCATTGATTTATTCACTTTGGGAGATATAATTGAATCTCATCTATGGTTGATTATATGATTTTTACATTTGGTATGTTTAATTGCACAGAAGCTTGGGTTAAAATTTGAAATATGCATCTTGCTCTTACCAGTCGTATCACAATCCTATCACTCTGGTACAACATTGTCGTACTTACAATTCCACATCATCCTATTGTATTGCATAATTCAGACCCGCGTTCATTATTCGAGTAGGTAAGTAGTGATGGTTAGGGTTTAGTGTTCATTGCGCATAGTGGTTTACAAGCCTGCACATCCTCTGGTTCTTACCCACCCAAAACTCAAATTTCCAAGTATGATAACCTCCTGAGTCCTTAGGCATTGGGCCTCTCCCGATTTCACATACCTCTTCCTACTGCTTGTGTGTTGGAAAGCGAAGCCTGCCTCTTGTTTCCTTTTTTTTGTTTATGTGATAGTACCCATGGCTCCCGTGGTAAGAATTGAACCCAATGGCTCATAATCCCTCCTCGCTCACGATGATTCCATAGGCGATATTGTGGCACATGGCTGGGACATTTTTATCAGAAAGTTTGAGGGTTAAAACCTAGCAATTGCATAGGCTTTCGCTCAGTCATTTGATGGCTCTAAAGCTCAAATTGGGATTTTGCAACTCAAAGTGACCAAGGATTCCATAGCACAAGCTACAAGACTAGCCCAGGAAGGAGAACAAGAGTTCAAAAACGCCAAATTAGAAGGCGTTCCATGGAATTTTCTTATGATCTCTAAGAAATCGAAATGTTGCCCAAAAGGTACATCGATTACTCTCATAAAACCCCAATGGCATGACTTGCTTCTAATTCTTAAACAATTCATAACTTATGAGGGTAGGTACGACTTAGTTTTCTTGTGTCACATCTGCTTGTTGATGATTTTTCTAGGGTTCAAGTTAAATATGCCTTTCTATCTGTTTATGAGCCTGCATAAAATGTCTAAACTTTATCAGGAATAGAAGTTTAACCCACTGTCAAGTCTTTTTCACCGTGGTGTTATTCAAATTCTGTTGTTGTCGCATCTAGCTAAGACTGGGCATACTTGGGAAGATTTCATGTGTATAAATAACTTCGCCCTACCCAAGAATACAGTAGCATCGACTCTTCATTTCAATACAAACCCCAGTCCTTGTAACCCTACTACCGAACATCAAGGTGTTGATCCACATGAAGATCATGCGACCACAGAACGAAATTCTATTGATATTCAGAACCCTTTGGGAAAAAAGCCACGATATGATTTTGTGCCCAAAAAATCGTTAGAGGAGGTTATAGATGTGTTAAAAGATAGGTTTTCTTCTGCTCCTATTGTTGAGCCAACTCACGGTGTTATGAACAAATCGATTGTCAATAAAAATCGCAAACATAAGGGACAGAGTAATTCGGATTTAAGTTTTGTAAACAAGAGACCAGGCAGGTTAATATCCAAGAATCTGAGAAATCGCCAGCAAGATCATCTAAGCTCGATCCCAGTGATCGAGGTCGATGATCACTTGTCCGATGATGAGATCAATGAATTTCTTTCTTGAGAATATGTAGGTGACTAGTGCCTCGGAAATGAAACCGGTATTGAAGTTATACAATATGATTTCGTTTCTAAGCTACCTTTGTTCCTAAAAAATCAAGAAGGCTTCGTTGGTATACGCCACGATCTAGAGAAAGTTGCATAACAGAACAAAATACCCTCTGCAAAACACATGCAACCTATACCTACCATAGCTCCTGTACACTATGAAAATTGTCTTGACTAGGTTGAACGATACTACAGGGATATACCTTATCTCCAAGCATAGTTAAAACATATGGTAGCTTGAAACTCCTTACTTGAGAGGGAAAATGAAGAATTAAAGGCATGCATTCGATCCAACGCTGACAGGGCAAACAAAAGGTTTAAATGCATTGGTAATGTGATTATCAAGAATGCAACAAATTTCAACACTATCATTAACTCATACTTATCAGATGCTTCATTGTCTAATCTCTGAAACAGTAAAAATTGTTTTCATTCTCTTTGATTTAATTATGTTAGAAAAATAAAATAGATATATTTTATTTTGATTTTATTGTTAATTTAAGAGTAGCTACAAAATCTTACGATTATGTATATAGTCTATTTGTAAATGCTAGTTTTTATTGTTATCTAAAATTCAATTTTGTTTTATCATTTTCAAGAGAAAAATAGTTATGACGCTATTCACAAAGAGAAGAAATCATGGATTATGCATTGCATGGATTAGTGATTTCTCATTTTGTTTGATAAACAATGTCATTTATGTAATTAATTTTGATGAAAGAACTCCTACAGGAGTGTTCCTTTGTTATCCTATTTTTGTAAAGCAATATAATTTTCTTGGATTACCCTCTACCTTGTATGATAAGAGGTTATTGATCCAAGACAGGTTTAAATAGTGGTTGTTGTTTAGTGTTAAGAACAACATTTATGGGACTACAGTATGGACATGTAATTTTTGGGAATTGATATGGGAAAGCAATTCAATGTTGGCTTTAGACCTATGTGAATTGTGCAATGCTCATTCCATTGCATTCTCATTTTATTTCTATGTTATGAATTATCATCGTGTCGATTTAGCTTTAGCCTTGTCTTCTCGGGATATTTCATATCGATGATGATTTGAATGATGTCCATGATATGTTGGTTCGTTTTGTATGTGTGATCAATCGATCATTTAATTATTATTGAGTTTATTTATGATGATAAATGATGGATAATATCAATGCTCACAATTGAGTTTTCTTTCGTTCTTAGATATTGATTATCTTAAGATCACAAGATTTTTAATTAGTTATCTTTCTATTGTTATAAATTCACTCCAAATATCAAACACTTCGTTGAATTTACTCTGGAAGTACTAGTATTGTTATGTCATAGGTTTCCCTTAAATGCAGGACAAGCAGGAGCTCAAACAACACAGAGAGATAAACTCAGTTTTGTTGATCAGCTAGAGGTTAGTCTGTGTGGTATTTAATTAAATTATTTATTAATGAAACAATGATTATATTAATTATCTTTGACTGTTTCTGTGTCATTGTTTCAATCATATTCGCTTAATAATTATAAGTTTGATATATTTAAGCATTAGAAAAATTTATGTTCTTAATGTTTTTTTTAAACACTATTACAAACATCCATTTTCGCAAGATTTCAAGCAAATCTTGTAAATTGTATATAGATTGTTTATAATCATTTGTAAATTCACATTTGTAATTAGTATATCAATTGTTAGAATCATAGATTTATATTAGTTTATTTCTTTTACTGTTTTTAGGACTCTAGTTGGCTAACAAAGCCATTAAACCCGTCGGGTCATATCATACCAAACGGCTTTGGTTAATTAGACAACCCCAGTCCAGATCTAACCTTCCAGTTTACAGTGTGTCACTTACACTCGTCAACACTATGTCAAGCAACTAAAGCCATCGCGATATAACCAATGCGCAGGTGAACAATTGTAAGTTAGGTCCACTATATGGGCAGGGTAACAAAGCCTGAAATATCGAAAGCACTGTCTCTCACAGAGGTAAAGGTACTAGCAAGACCCCCATATACGAATAGATCCCAAGAAATATCTCTGACACTAAGAAGGTATTGGAGGGATATCTCTGCAACCAACTTCGTGTGACCTCGTGCTTAACTCTGATGTGAGGGGAGCCTCTTGATGTCACCAATTATACAATGGATTTAACCACTCCCTTAGTCAGACACATATGTTGAGTTTAATAGCCTTGGAGAATTTTACTCACAAAATCCTATTCCAAGGCTCTAAATCTTAAGCTAGTTTGTGCACCCCGAAAAATAAAATCATTTCTAATCAATTTTAAATTTATCAGCGTTACTTTTAGTGGATTTGTTTACACAAAATGTGTGGTTTTGAAACTGATGATGTTATGATTCAACAAGTAAAATAAATGAATATGAGTATAATGCAAAGTCCTAACTTCAATTCTTTATAAATGATAAGCTTTTTAAAAATGCAACTTTCAATTCAACTCTACAATTTCAAATAAGATGAAATATTTCCATACATGTACCAATATCAATAATAAGAACCCAAAAGATCAAATTCCATTACACAAAATGTATATTTTCGTATTTTCAATATAAAGAAATGAAAATGCAAGAACTGAACAACAACTTGATATATAAACCCTATTGTAAGCAAAAAGAGACAAACCAAGCAGGATATCTAGAAGCAAACACCCAGCCCAAGATGCAAGGACAACCAATGTAAAAGATGGTGAGAAAGAAAAACCACCCAAAAATTCAACCAAAGAAATGTTTCCTATCACTCTGCATGCACTTAATAGTAATAAGAGAGAACCAAGAAGACTTGGCAACCATCAAAACTTACCCAACAAACAACAAATGCAACAATCAAGAAAACAAGGATGATGTATGCGACTGTTTAAGAAAAAAACCATGTATGTACATGCCCTATAGAACGACAACTCATGTATGTACGTGTCTGTCAATGGAAAACCCGTGTATATGTATTAAAACACTGTCAGGTTAAGGATAAGGCCAAGAAACTCAAACTCAAAATGAAAATAGGTTGCCAAGCAATCAGCCGACAAGAAAAATGAAGCTAACCGAGAGAAATCAAAGGAAAAAAACACTCCAAACCCTGAAAAGAAGATTTCCTCCCTAGTATGGTCGCCAATTGTGTTACGAGGAAAATCACTCTATGGCATGGGGTAAACCACAACAGACAGAAATGACTACATAAATCAACTCTAATCTCAAGTATGTTATATAAACAATGATGTTATCAACTCAAGATAAGTATCCTACCTCGTACGTACATTCGGAGAAGACCATCGTTGAGCACTTGACTCAAAGTTATACACCTGCAACTTGTCCTCAACAACCAAGATACACAAGCATATGGTGATAATATATAAAGTTAGCACATATAATAGAATAATCCATCAATATTCATAACAAATATTTCCATGGAATAACGACTCAAATATTTGAAAGACATTAATTGGACGAGAAAAATGTATTTCTATTAAAACATAAACAACAAAAGTGTATGAATGAAAAATTTATGTGTCGGCACGTCTCAGAACTGAGAAACTAAGTCCCTTCCAGTTGGGCCTCCATTCTCCACCAAAGGTAAGCTCATATAAGAGAGACAATGAGGTTCTCTATCAAATAGGGAAGAGCATAGGGGATGAACAATGTGTTCAGACTTAAAAGGACAAAGGGATGCAGACTCAATATGAAGTGAATAATTTCTCTAGAGTAAATTTGCTCTCAAAGTTGAATTATTTATCTTTTTTTTCCATAGCTTGGATATGGCCCATTTATAGCCTTCAAATGGAACTGAAGGGCCGAGTCAAAATGTTTCTAGTATATGGAAGGTCAAGGATCATGGATCTCGTGACGTGACATGGAAACCCGACAACATTTTTTAATTTTGGGAACAAAACATGATGTATGTGGGTTGTAATGGTGTAACCTGCATATACACATGTTGTATAGTTGTTAGGGCGCGCATATGTGGAAAAATATGTTTTTTATCTCTGGGAATTGCAAAAAAGGACTTCAAATCTGCATAGGGAAATGGAAAATGCTTTCTGAGCAAGTTGCATGGGGTGAGGAAAATCTTGTTATAACAGGGTGATTTTCCTTTACTTGCTACGATTTTCTTGCTAATCAATCCCACCATGGATTTAAAGGTGAGGGCTTCAAAGGAAGGGGTGGAGGAGTTAGAAAAGGTCCCCCCACCCATGGCCACCACCATGAAGAGTTGAGGAAGTAGACACTCAAGAGGAACATGCTCTTGCTTCAAACACTAGGGAACCCTTAGATTCTTGGTCATAGTTGTCCTAATGGTATTCATCTTCACTAGTAGCACAAATTATTCGTAGTTGCACCTTCTTTCTACATATAGCCTTTTTCTACTAACCTTGATTTATGTTTCTCGATTGCACCATCACATGTATATTTAATATTCAAAACTAATTTACAATCAATCACTTTCTTAACTTTAGGAATGTGTCCCAACTCCTAATTTAGATTGGGTTGAATGGAATCCATATTTAGTTTCATTGTGTGCAGTCACTTAGGGAATAAACTAAGTGTATGACAGTAGCACTTGCATGTAAGGAATTTATTTGGATTTATAATCTATACAACAAGAAAGGATTGTAGGTAGGCTAGTCCATAACAATGAATTTTGATGCTTAGAGTGCAATAGTAGTAGAAAAGAATTTAATTTATGACACGGGGTTCAAATAAATACATATTCAATATCATTTCATCAAGGAAATACTCGAGCTCGAAAAAGTGTTATTGGTAAGTGTAAGAATGAAAAAATGGTTATTTACATGTCCACTAAATTTTTGTGGTGAAAATTTCAAGTGGTGTCCAGACCCTATGAGAATGTGTCAAATCTCCATTTACATTTTGAATGACTATCAATATATTAAGTTGATGAAAACTTGAAAATGATTCCAAGTGGAGGATTATTAAAGTGTCACACCCACTCAAGTAATCCTTAACACAATAATAGAAGTCAATATTGGTTGATGGAATCATGGACTAACTATAAACACCTGGTGGAGACTAAAATTGTGTATTAAAAACCAAACAAATGAACCAAAAATTATCATTGTATGTTACGGACCCTTACCTTTCATAAGGCCCCATAGACCATTTTTTATCTCAAGGGATGTTAACCATCATCATCATATAAATACATATATTCACCATATTAAAATGGTATATTAACCATACCTTTATTGGCTTACTATTGTTTCCATCAACATATTTATGGACTTATAACTTTCCATCAACATGTTTCTATCACTTTATTGCTACTAATATGTTGTAAATGTTTATATAATATATGACATATAGCTACACCTTAAAAACTTCAATAAAAAATATCTAAAAACAATAATCCATATGAATTAGAAAAAAAACAGAAATATTTTTTTATATAAATGAAAAAAATGATATCATTATAATTTATAAGTTTTTAAATATATATAGTTACCAAAAAAATATATTAACTTACTTGAAAATGACTTTATTTTTACAACTACATAAATATTTTTACAAGTTTAATTTTTTGAAAATGTGCTAAGTAAAAATATGTAAGCCCTCTAAAGTGTAAGCTCTTCCGAGTCCACAAAACTAACTTGTTTAAAGATGTGCTAAGTAAAAATCTATAAGCTCTATATGGTGTAAGTTGTTCCCACTCCACAAAACTATTTATAAGAAACTTGTTTGAAGATGTGCTAAGTAAAAATCTGTAAACCCTATAGGGTGTAAGTTGTTCCCAAACCACAAAAGTATTTATATAAAGTAAAATTGAGTCTTGGAAAAACTTGTATATCGACCTCCTCCAACCTTGAACATCAAACATGTCATACATTTTAGCCTTAAAACCTTGATTAAGATGCCACCAACTTTGAT
>ML811704.1:71636-129750 GCA_009831015.1 Picea engelmannii | reverse complement strand
CAACTTCGCATTCTCCTTTCTGATACTTAACTTCAATGCATTGGACCACATCCCAGGCTTTGTTCTTTCTTGAATGTTGGATGTTCTGGTAGATTTTTATCTCAATGTCAAACACAAAAACGTCATCATGGTTCAATGAAGAACGAGAAAAAGGGACCTGCTTCACATGTATAAACCACCTTCCTTTACATAAATATAGACTTGGTTGAAATTTAGTGGTGTCCATACGAGGAATACTCCATCCATTTTCAGTATCTGTACCAGAATTCCAATCTGCAGAAGCGTCCAAAGATTCAGCGTCTGGCTTGAGAGGGGCCACATCAAGTATTGAGACATACCGAGTAGTTAAACCTAAAACCCTTAACAAGTGCCACAGATAAGGCAGCCACCTTAGTGCGACTTTCTATGGAATGGAGCAATTTGGTGACAAATGTTTTGCTCTCTTCAGGCTGAGTAGATGAGCTTTCTTCAGAAGACTGGTCATGGAAAATATTTTGAAACCATTTAACAAGCCGTGTCAACATATTTGTTGTTCCACACTGGCATATGGCATTACACCAATCGGGCATTCATGTAAACTCAAAGCTTCACGATTGTTCAACTGTCTGACACCTAGACCTGGCAACTCCTCTGCATAAGACGCCTTGCAACTGATTCAAACACTTGGCAGGGTTTTAAAACTGCACTTTATATATTTTGTTGGCTCTATGTGAGAAATATCCCACATTTGTGTGGTAGATTGAACTTTGAGTGATTATATTAATCAACAGTTACATAGCTTTTCGATGAGGTGAGCCCGAGGCTCGAGCTTTGGGGTTTGGTGTTTGGCGCTGACTTTGGTTTGTGTTTACTGTAGGTGTATTGGACGATGCTTGTACGTTGGTGTCGAGCTCTAGAGGTTGGCCCGAGGCCAATGCATTTTTTTCTAAACATTATGCTAAAAAAATTTCATAAAACCTCTGCATAAATGCAAAGGCCGAGGGGCCATTTTTAATTTTAAACCCAATTTACCAAATTTTGGCAAACAAACCAACTCTTTCTTTGGCCACCAGCATTAAATTTTACCACTTTGAGCCAATCCACTATTCTTTTTGCAAAATGAAAAATAAATTTTCCAATAAAAACACTAGATACAGATAATATCAATAATATCCAAGTCATAAGATGATTCCCATAAACTATGGGGTGATAACAGACACCAAAAGAGCGCAACCCTGGCTGCATGCAATAGGAATATAGTGATCATATTGTGGACACACAGATCAAGGTCACCCAACAACAAAGGATCCAGTTGTATTGAGTTGTCAAAGTAGGGCAGCTCCTGCACCAAGGAAAGTGGCTCACCCGAGGCCAAATTCAACAGAAATTTCCTCATATGATGGGGGAACTCAACGCAATGGAGACCATTGCTTACTAAAGGGGGAGGATTGATCCATATGGATGTCAGTGGCCTCCCACCTATTCCAACTGGTTCATTTTGGCAGTTATCCAGTTTGGCAGTTTTTCTTCCTAGTTTTCGGGTCCCTGACTTGTGGGGCCATTTTGAGGTCCTAAATAGCATTTTTAGGGCTCGCCATAGTTAAAAATGACCTTTGATAGTTTTCCTCATAATTTGTATTCCTCGGATAGACCTTTCCAACGGGCTATCATGCGCCTAAAATGAAATCGTATGCAAAAGTTATGACCCCGGGAAGTTGATGTACTAACTTACCCAAACGAGGCCCACATGACTTTTGGTGCTTCATCTCCTAGGGTTAGGTTTTTGGATGCCTAGGGTTTTTGACATTCCTGTTTATTGTAAAAAATGCCTTTAGAGCCTCATTGTAATCATCTTCCTGCGAATGAGCGCATTCATCACATCTCTTCTCAGAGATAAGCCGCCACCATTCCAGCAAGCTTGTTTTTCCCTGCATTTTACAGTTTTAGCTTATTTCCTTATTGAATAGAAAATCGCTTTTACTGTATCTCTGTTATTCTGTGTTAAGCGTATTTTAATAATCTGTATTCATTTCATTCTTCTCATAAAATATGGATCATAGAGCTTGTGAAAAATAATATTTTTATGGTGAACCATGTTATTTAGATGATGAAAAGTATGTTCTCACATTTATTAATTATTTTTGTAGGTTTACTTGGGTTTATTTATTGAAGATAAAGGATATGGTATTTGAAAAATTCAAAGATTTTAGGGCATTAGCTAAAGGGAAATGTTTTCAACTCATGAAATATTTGAGCTCTAATAATGAAGGAGAATAAGTGGATAAATCCTTTGAAGGATACCTATCATATAATTGTATCTCATGGGAAATAATTGTACCTTACACTCCTCAATAGAATGGTGTTGTGGAGAGAAACAACACAATTTTGATCGAAGTCGATAGATATTTCCTCAAGGAAAACATAATATCAACCAACCTTTGCGTAAAGGTTATTGTGTGCTCCAATTGTATTTTGAACAAGGTTATTACTGAAGAAGTGTAGGATGTCACTCCTATTGAGAAATAGAGTGGAAGAAAAATATAGTTTAGATACATTAGAACCTTTGAATGCATAGATTGGGCTCATATTCAAGGAGACAAGTGAAATAAATTGGATAATGTTGAGGCTCTCAACTAACCCCAAGTTCTATAACTTTGGGTCCCCCATAAAGTTTTTGTTAAGATTTGTTCAATAACCTTTTCTACCCTTGCAACTCATTCTTATAATGATGACTACAAATGTCTTATTGTTTTTTTACTTGAAGAGTGCTTAAATGTTAATTATTTATTTTATGGATTACTTACTCCTTGTATGCTATTGATGCAGGTTGTTTGATGCTTAGAATCAGGTGAAATCATGAAATTATTCTATGTCCCATTTTAAATTCAACTTGTTTGCTTCTTACATAATGATAATTTACTAATCTTTGTGCTTGCTTGTGTTTCATCATTATTTGATTATGGCTCATAGTTGAATTTGATCTAATATGTTCAAGTGTATGTTTTTTGCAATGTATCAAATTCAAATGTAGGGGTGGTTCCCTCGTGAATAGATAAAAACAATACTCATCAATGATTGTTAGGGTAGATCCATTAGCTAAACACATCTCAATAGTTGTAATACTGCCATAATTATTTTTCATTTGGGTCTTTACCTATAATGGTTATCAAAATTGTTCCTTTTTATTATAATTGATAATAGGATGGACTTTGTTAGGGTTCAAACTCTCTAGGTTACTACCTTTAGTAGGAATGACAAGATCTAGTCTTTCACCCTTAGTCAAATCTATAATTCCAACTCCTCTCGGGTAATTAGAAGTTGTATCTCCTTTTCTATTAGTCTCCAACATTGTGATTCCTAGTGTGAGGTGGAATATTGTTCTTTCTCCAGGGAAGAACTGTCCTCAAGTACTAACTTATTAGTTGGGTGCATTGTTTTCTTTTTCCTAACCCTCAATTTCTCCTTTTCTAAATCTTATTTATAATAATAGACATTCTTATTATGTTCTTCATTTTGGAATGAGTCATGCTTATATGGCCTTCTAACACCCTATGAAGAAGCATGGGCCTAAATTATTTTCATGGGATCATGTATTTTGAAGAATTTTTCTCTAAAATGAAATCTCTCAATTTACTATGTTCCATCAAAGCATACTTGGTGTTGGTAATAATGTATAGCTGGTGGTGTTGCGCCCTTTGTTTTTTAAGAGAACCTTATTTTGGGAAAGCCTAAATTTTTTGGAAAGCACAGCAGGGAAACAACAGATCATAAGCGGCCGAAAGCAGATAGGACGAGCAGAAAGCTAACTACAAGCATACCAACAGTAAAAACAACTCATGTGCCAACTAGACGAGCAGTGGGAAGAGATAAAATCTTTGAGCACATGCAAGGAGAAAGTGGGAAAATACAACATAAGTGGAATCAAGAAAAGACAACAGTGGAATCAAGAAACCAAGAAGCACTCGAGGGAAAAACTATAAACATGGAGTTATGTAATAGGAAAGGGGTTACAAGGGTTAATCTATTATGATCACCCATTGTTATTGAGTCAGTCTCTACAGTTGTTACACAGGGTGTGGAATGTCATTTTGTTTTGCGCAGAACCTTGGTGTCTATAATGGGTATCTGTGAAATATCCTTTACTTTATAGGTGAACGTATGAGAGTTACAATCCATGGATGACAAGTTTTTTGATGCTGTCAATATGAAATATTATTCGAACTCTAAATTTTTTTTATGATGTGCATGAATATTTAATTTCTATGATGTGCAATCCACTATGTCCTATGTATTTGGTATTTGGTTGTTAATTCACAAGTGTCTTTGGTGTATGGACTTGTCTTTATGATTGCACAACATAGTTTAGCTTACGTTTATGTTGTCCTAAGATTTAATTCTTTATATGTTCAAATATGAATCTACACTTTGATTCGCTATACCCAATGATGCATCCCCTTTGACTCCCTTCACCACTTAAGTCTCGACTGCACTTCAGGTGAGTCCTCCCTCCCTTGCATAAGGTTGAATATGCCAATGCTACTAGACTACACTGGTACCTTTGTTGGTAATGATCCAGATTATTTTTGGCACGAAATGAGAGTGGAGATATAATAAAGAAATGTACAGAGATATCTTAGATATCCAATAATATAACAGAAATCTATCAGAGATGAAACCATCAACACAGAGATACAGTAATACACAATTTCTATTAATGAGCGAAATGTACAAAACTGTAGAAATACAGAGTGAAAGACTCGCTATAATGGTGGAAGCTTATCTCTGAGAAGAGATGTGACGGCTACTTGAATTCGCAAGAAGATGAATGTTACAATGAGACTCCAAAGGCCTTTTTATCAAAAAGAAAATCCAAAACCCTAACCCAAGAAGATGAAAAGCCAACATTTTTGTGGACCCCGTTTAGGTAGTTTGGTGTATCAACTTCCCAGGGCAATAACTTTGGCATACGATCTTTGTTTGGGGCGTGTTGAGCACTCAACAAACCCTAAAAAGCATATGTCAAATTTTCACTTTTTGGGTACCAATTGATTTTGCACTGTATGAATTCAATTTTCTGTTGATAAATGATGTGACTTTGGTTGTTCTCTTCATGCTCATTAGCTATTCAGTTTTGTTTAACCTTATGAAAATACATGAATTAAAAGGGCCTAACACTTAAGTAAGGAATCAACAACCAAAACACTTCACCCGACGCGCTCAAGATTCAGCATCAGAAGGAATTAAGAGGTGAAAAGGAAACACTCGGAAAGCCTCAATCGTCGAGCACCCATCTTCATTGCTATCGGCGAAAGGAAAGTTTTTTTTCACGACAAGTATCACACACGGACCTCATCAATAGTCTATCCCCTTAGGCATCGGTAAAAAGGAGAAGGAAGTGAATGTTAAGGAAGGAAGAAATGATATGGCCAATAGTCGATACCCGACATGCTTGTCGGAATCGAAGAAAAATGAATCACGACCAACATTTTTCCCATGCTAAAGAGTTTTCCCCGATCACTAAATCCCGAAGCGTTTTGGCATCGACGAATTTTCGAAGAAGCTAACCTAAACGAAATTACGCAATAGGTTTATCCCCGATCGTCGATCCACGATACCTTTTTGGCATCGGTGAGCCCAGTTTTATTTAGAACACACAACTTGAAAAAAGATCTGACCCTGACTAATATGCATGAATTAAGTCACTAGTCATTTAATGCCATGTGTCTTTATCTGATTGGAGAAACCATATGGCCTAGATCAACCCCGAGTTATTCATGGTGCCTTATGTCCAAGTCACACCCCGAGTCATTTTTTCCATGTCATCACCATACGATGAAATTGATCGGCGTCGGAGGTTTTTGGCAAAAGGACATCAACGAAAACATTCATGGAACATCATCGATCCCTGATCCACCCATTGAGAAAGCGACACGATGGGACGTTTTAGTGCTAGATACGATTAGATTCTGATATTTTAAGAGGTTAATTAATTCCAAATCTCGCATTAGTTGCTACTTCGTGTGAGAATCAAAAAAACCATTTGAAATTACTGATAGAACACATCACCCTCTGCGCCTCCACTGTCAACCCATGATGAATTTAATTTGCAGATATTCAGCGGCAGATTTGTTTCAATTCCACTCATCACTCGGATTAAATGGTTGATATGACAATGTAAGTTCATTCTTAGTTTAAATTCTCTTGAGCCATTGTAAACAAAACCATTCTATGCTCAAAGGAGTTTCAGAGCACCCAGAGGATCAAGACGAGTGATTCAAAAGTTGTTGTGACCCCGTGAGTATCAAATAATCAGTTTAGCAACCGTTACAGGTATGTACCAGTCTGGATTTTTTGTGTTTTCACTTCATATATACATTTTTATCCAGTGTTTCTCTGTACGTGGGCCCTAAAGGATTGATTTTGATTGTAGGAACAATTCCCCTGAGAAATACAACCACTGGGCGATCATCGAGGGTGCCCAAGCTAAAAGAACCAGAGGTAGGAGAAGGCTCTTCTCCAGGGGCAGCAAAATAGTTAGAATTTTCTCCAAGACCAGAATTGGTTATTAAAACATCCACAAAGAAGGATTGCATTCAACCTCTAACCTTCGGAGACATAGAGGAAATAAAGGGACCAAGACGACACTTCCACATTGGTGAGAATTCTTAAAGAATATCAGTCAAGAATAATTCCCTAAATACACCCCACACATTGACCCGGATGCGAGAGCGCTCGACGACCAGGTATTCCCGATTATATGATGGGCGTACCTACACATGGTAGAAAGAAGAATCCTAGTGTTTCCCTATATAGATATGTTGTAATGGGTCATCGACCACACAGACACATAGAAGTTCCTAATCAATGATGAAAATGGTGAGTATATCATATTTTTCCTTTCGGTGGAGGTCTAGAAGTAATACAAGCTTAGAGACCTAGAGGAGTGATTGAATACTGATTTTGTTGGGAAATTCTATGAGTGCCATGACACCAGCCGGGTAATCGTCTCATGGTGGCGAGAAGATAATAAATTCACTAACTGAACTTTTGAATGGTACCAAACGACCAACCTGAGAGAACCATACATCTTCCTAATGGATCGCATCTTCCAGTTGTATGGGGAGAGAGATTGCTCTAGGTTTTTGGAGGCATGGATGCCTCTAGCGTACACAGTAACTATTTCTAGGAGAAGCTTCAACTAGGGAGCCATCATTTCCAAACAACTAAGAATCTACATACAACAAGCTCAGATGCCGAAAAAAGGGGAAACTACAGCCTTATACATGGCATCATACTTCTTGGATGTCATGTGTTCCCGAAACATCTTCGTCGGTATGAACCTAAGATGGCATGTCGCAGAGCTCCCATTTCATGTATATTTCGGCGTCTTATGGGAGAATAGGTACAAAAAATCCTACTCCCTCAACTACGATGAATTCATCGCACAGATTCATTTTATTCTTTTCAAGAAAGAATGTCCAAGACTATTGGCTACGGCCAAAAATATGATATCAAAGGTTGGCCACTAGTATATGGATGAGTGTGATACCTACATCAGGCTTTTCAGGGCCACTGAAGCACCACATATTTTACCTGTGCATGTTCCTGATCGACTAGTAGTGGGGGAGATATGCTACCAAACTATCCTACAAGGCTTCAACGCCACCCTAATCAAAGATAAAAAAAAACGAGCATTTATACCCTATGGATTCCACATAGGCTTCTACCTGGTGAAAGACACTGCTCAATCTAAGAAAGAAGGACTGAGTCAATTCGAGTTTCAATTCCAGACTAGTCATTTCCGCAAACATGACCCAAAGGGTCTAGTCTTAAAGCATGCCTCGCAAGTCTCGTCCTACTAGCCATACGCCCATGACAAATTTGAAGATGAGGTCTTCACAGAAAATTACCAAGACTGGGACGAAGTGGTTGTGAGGATGGTCGACCCTAAGATGACCAGGTTCAAATCCATGAGCCTGGATGAACAGGAAACAACCATAGAACAATTGGCCCAAGAGGAACTCAAAGCTAGAGAACAAATGATGGCGGATGAAACAAAAGAGATTCCCCAGGTAACCCCGATGCAATGTAAAGGTCTCCCCGAGGTTCAGGACGTGCGAGAGAGGGGGTTACTCATTTTAGAACATGCGAAGAGGATAATTGATCAGTTGGAAGATGACCCGGACATCATAAATATGACAAGGCTCCCTAACGATGACCTGGATGAAATCCAAACGGGCCCAAGCATCCCCGAATTCATAGATATTGATGAAATTACTGGTTTAGATGAACCTGAATTCACAATTCCACCGGCCGGATCGCCGATAGGTGTTTCAGCTAAGGAAGGGACAGTCGGAAGATCAGGGAGGACTAGTGCGTCAAACCCCTTAAGCGAGCTTATTAAAATATATGATGATGACGAGAGCCCAAAGGTATCCCTTGTAACCCACATGCATATTGAAGAGGAGAAGGAGCCAGAGAAGACATCTTCCCCAATTCCCAATGATCAATTTCAAGGGGCTCCACAGAAAAAGCAAGTCGAGAGTGTCATAGACACTAAGCTACCCAATGCACCGGAGACCCAAGAGGACAGTCTGAAGGATGAACCAGGGTCGGATGAGCCAAAGGAAGAAGCCCCATAGTAGGAAATCAACCTCTCAACGGTCGATGATCAAGTAAGTACTGAACTTATCCCCAAGGCCTCAATTTCAATTAGTACTCAAACCCCCGATGAGCGACAGACAAAAGTCGGGCTTTCAGAACACAGGGAGGAAGTTCAAGAACCTAGTCTTGAACAAGTATATACCATCAGGAGTCTGGGGAATACACTCACCTGGGGAGATCAACAAATCCATGAACCCGTGGATAAAGTAGCTGACATACATGCATAGATTTTAACCGGAAAAGGAAGGCTATCATCCAGAGAACCACCAAAAAGAGGAGGATCACTTTAGATCGCTCCATCCTCATCACTACGGAGGAACATCTGATAAAAAAAGAGCATGCTAAAACATCTGAACTCATCGACACAGGGATGGAAATCACAGATGCCACCCTGGACAGAGATAAAAGAGATGAAGAGGAGTTGGTCGTTGCCCTGAAGGAATTGGAACATTTGCGCCACTTGGCGAAATACTATCATGACACCACACAGGTCGTGGTGTACCGAAGGAGTGAATTCAAGGAGGCCTACAACAAGTTTATAGATGAACGACACATGTTCACTGGAAGGATAGTTGAGCTGCAAGAAGACACCCTCATGGCACTAGCCACATGAAAATATATGGAGAGGTGGTACGATAAGGCGCAACAAGAAGTGTAAAGAATCGACTATATCAACGTTATGAACGAGGGTCGAGATATCGAAAAACACGACATCTGAGTGTTAAGGGAAAGCAACATCGACCACGTAAAGAAATCAGTCAAGTATTGGGAAAAAATGGCTCAGGAGCCTCATCGGGAGATTCAAGAAAAATGGGTCAAGTGCGAGAAGAGCTGGGTCAAAATCAACAAGGCAGTGAAGGATATCGGCCTCCCCAAGTGTGGCACACACGACGAATTTTTGACTTTCCATTGTTTATCACATGCATGTTTTTTTTTTATAAATTGTATCTCATACGGTAATTCAAATACCTACACGATTAACGTATTAGTACAAGGCCTATGGTAGATGATCATTGTCTGCATACTAGAGTGTAAGGGTTATCCCAAGCTCAGCCTCTTCTCCAGTAGTTAAATTTGTTCCCATTTTGTTTTTTGGTTGGTTGATACTGGCCCTATCTTATATCAGTCTAAAATAAGAGAAAATACAAAAAAACAATAACGTCTGAACTAAAGGAGAAAACCTTCACAAGAAAATGTAAAGCCCATCAATTATTTTGGCCGGATTGCAAAATCTGGAGAACCATTCCACTATTGAATGCCACAGATTCTAATTGGGCCTCAGTGGCAGGTTTGGTTCCTGTTTTTGCGCTAAAGGGATCTAAGACCCCTCAACAGAATTGGTGCTAGAAGGAGGGCCTAAATAATGAATGGTTGAATACATATTCCACATAATATCTCAAACAACCTATAGATTCAAAACAACCCACATGCATGGCTAGTCATTCCCAAGACAACCCACACACATTGAGTACTTCTAAAATGAGTAAATCACCCCAAGACGAGGAAGAACGCATGTACTCAGACATACCTTATGCTCTCCCTCATGAGGAATTGAATCAATTCAGAAGAATCACAAGAGCATACGCCCGACAGATCTGTATGTTGTCCTTAGCTCTGATAATTCCTTGAAGAAAACAAGTAAGAAGACCAATGGTCGATACCCCTGACCAGGTTTTTGTGTACATAGTAGAAGACCTGATAGATTTCTCTCTCACCAAAATTGAACATCCTCTTAATTTAATCCTTGAAACACCAGGTGACAATGTCTCTGAGCCGGATGATTTTTTGGAAGAAGAAGGGTTTAACTTAGAACGTTCAGTTTCAGGATCTGAAGATATGGAAGATCACAATGTTCATGATGAATAGAGGGGAAACCCACTGCAAAAACATCAACCTTGGTTGGCCAGAGATGCTTTGGCCATCCCTGGATGAGTACATAACCTCCCCCGACATCCAGAGAAGTTACATCCTAAATTTGACCCCAAAATCTCAAGATTGCCTAAAGACCATATCAATAAATTGATACTAGCTATCAGACTTATGAATGTCCAACATGAAGACATATTTTGTAGGATTTTCCCCTACAATTTTGAGAATTCAGCCTCCACGTGGTATTTTAACTTACCTGTAGGATCCATAACTAGTTGGACAAAGTTTCAAAAAGATTTTCTGGATAAATTTGCAGAAGAAACTGCTACACGAGCTTTGATGGATGAGTTGTTCGCCGCTATATCAAATAATTCAATCAAATATTCACAACTATATTAAATAAATTTCAGCTTGAAGCTAAGCCTACTTAGGAGTTTCAAATTGAAGTATATGTTAATGCTCTCCCAACTTCTATTTCCATGTTTGTGAAGAGGGCTGCCAAACTAACCCTAGTTGAGAATTTTGAAGAAGCCAAAACAATAGAGTTCCAAATGAAATGATGTAAGGAAGGCCAAGTCTCATTAGTTAAGAAAGAAGTTCAACCTCCTCCTAGGAGAGGACTATTGCTTACTAGACCCCCAGGGAAACAAATAGAACACACTCCTTAAAAGGGAAGTGGGGACATAGATGACCTACAATGCATGGTCAAAAAGATATCAAACGAAATCATAGACATGAAGAGAAGCGCAGGGGAGGGAAACCAAGGCCCAAGGTCCTATAAGCCTTTATTTAAAACGAATCCACCGTTCAAAGCAATTGAACCTCCCCCAGCTGTTACACGTGATTTTGGTCATCTTGGTGATGAATTAATAATGGTGTACTCAGGCTCCCAACAAGAAATTTCTCCTGAGAAAAGTGACATTTATCTCCTTCCAGAAAACATATTTTCAAAGTGAGTTCGTAGGCTGTCTATAGCCAAGGGTGCGAGAATGACCCATTCTCGCAGATGATTCTTAATCTCCCTCCTCTTTCTACACTTAGCCAGTTACAAAGTTTGCAAGGGAAAGCAAACTTTCTTCGTCGTTTCATCCCGAACTACGTTGAGATAAGTCTTGGATCTACGCGACTACTCAAAAAGGGGTCTGAGTTCGTATGGGATACCATCGCAAACAAAGCCTTCGAAGCTTTGAAACTGTCCCTGAAACGTGCTCCGCTTCTCTTCCCCCCCGATTATAGTCGTGACTATTTCCTCTACCTCGCCGCCTCTGATTACACCATCGCTATGGTTCTCATCCAAGAGGATGATTCTCATGATGAACATGTTATCTATTACTTGAGTCAAAGTCTAATGCCTACCGAAACCAAGTATTTACATGTCGAAAATCTGACCTTGGCAGCCGTCCAAGCAGTTCAATGCTTCCGGCACTATATCCTCTCTTGCAAGACTACGGTGATTTCTAACTGCAACCCTATGCAACACATTCTCACACGTCAATTGCTAGGGGGAAAATACTCGAAATGGATTGTGATACTCCAGGAATTTGACTTGGAATTCGAACGAGCCAAGTCCAAGAAGTCCTTAGTATTTTCCGAGTTGATATGCGACTTTCCCTACTCTGAAATGGAAAGAGTAGCAGCGGATTCATTACCTGATGAATCCCTTTTCCTCATTAGTTCTGATGATCTTTGGTATCCCGATATCATCATATATCTCCAAACCCAGACTTTCCGGCCCAATTTGTCTAGTACTGACCGGCGTCGAATACGCTACCAAGCCCGTCAATATATTATCCTCGGAGATACTCTCTATCGTCATGGGATTGACTCAGTTTTTCGACGCTTCCTCACGTTCGACAAAGCCGAGAAATCCTTAAATGAATGCCATTATGGAGCCTGTGGTGGTCATATGTCAGGGTATGCTACCGCCCAGAAGATCTTACGAGAAGGGTATTTTTGGCCTTCTTTATTTAACGATTGCATAATCGCCATCCAAAAATGCCACGCTTGCTAGACCTATAATCATAATATACAGTCACATCTCGCTCCTCTTCACCCTGTGGTCTCCGTTGGTCCCTTTGCAAAATGGGGCATCGATTTCATGACATGTCACCCCCACTCAGCCGGGGGGCATGGATACATTATTGTAGTTGTATATTATTTTATGAAATGGGCCGAGGCGATGCCAACATTTGACAATACTGGAAATACCGTAGCATTATTCATTTTCAATCATATCATAGCTCATTTTGGTGTTCCTTAGGCTATTGTCACCGATCAGGGTAGCCACTTTAGAAACTTCATGATTTTCGAACTCACTAAAAAGTTGGGTCTTCGCCATGAAAAATCAACGCCCTATTACCCATAGGCCAACGGCCAAGTCGAAGCGATTAATAAAGCTCTCATAACCATGCTTCGACAAATGATAGGGATTCACAAAACAAGTTAGCACACAATGTTGTTTTCAGCATTGTGGGCTTACAGGACATTCGTTAAGTTCTCCACTGGGTTTACACCTTTCCAGTTAGTCTATGGTTTGGAAGCCATTCTCTCGATCGAATGTGAGATACCCTCTTTAAAACTAGTTGTTGAACTCCTACCAAACACTTCTGCTGAGGAAGAACGTCTATTGTATCTCATGCGATTAGACGAAACTCGACGAGACGCTACCCTAGTCATAGAAGCCTAGAAGAAACGTGTCAAGGCCCAATACGACAAACATGTCAAGCCTCTTGTTTTCTCCGAAGGAGATCTGGTTCTCCTCTACGAAAAAGATCGAGATATGCTAGGAGCTGGAAAATTCGAAGCCATGTGGCAAGGTCCTTATATCGTTAGATGAGTTTTAGAGAAAGGAGCTTACAGGTTAGTAGATTACGATGGTATCCCTTTGAGTGAACCCAAGAATGGGTTGTACTTGAAGAAGTACTATGCATAAGATCACCTGTACACGAGTACTTGTATTTTTATTGTATCATACTTCTTGTGTGTTACTGTAGTTTGATTTTTCATTATCTGGTCTCTGCCCTTATGTGACGTTATGTTTGATTTCCAAATGTCGGAGTCTTTCCTACCCCACATTGGCTTCACTGATGGCGCTAGCCGTAGTACTCAGAACCTTGTTTCCACTGCATGGGCAATTTACGCCCCTACAAACGAACTTGTCACTCTACGAGGTGTGTGCCTTGGTCGTGCGACCAACAATATTGCAGAGTATAGCGCCATCATTGAATTTTTTATTGATGTTATCTCACATGGTGTTCATCGCTTGGTTGTGTGACTCGATTCTCAACTCATAGTACTACAGTTAAGTAATTTCTTATGTTATTCGAAGTCCTACTTTGTTACGGGTGTATTTGCGAATTCGCCTCTTGGAACGTTATTTTGATTATATTGAGTATCAACATATTCCTAGATGTCTAAATACATTAACTGATGCATTAGCTAACTATGTATTAGACGGACATTTGTTTCATTTATAAATCATTCACATCCCAAGTATCACACGACACAAGATAAACCAGTAGAACCCATATGTATATATAACGATCAAAAAGTTTTTTACAAAAACGTTTTGTCCGAGGACCAAAATTTCAAAATCTGAAGCTCATAGCTTCTACAAAATGACATCATGGATGACGTTCATGGTAACACATGACTGCCTGGGAAACCCTACGAAGCAGTCGGCCAACAGACTCTGACACCCCCACTGTATGACACTGATAACATCGCGAAACCTCTCCAAGAGGCATGTCTGGAATGTCTGCTATCAAACCCTCCAGGTTTTTTTCCATCGCCTCATAATATTCAACGTCCCATCATGGCACTGGAGCCACCTCTCCTCATCATTGAATAGGAGAAGTACCCGGAGGTCGATGAGGCCCCACGTCTGTGTCATCAAAAAGAATTTTTGTAATTAGACCTTGGACGAACATAAAAACATTTGCATATGATAAAATGCACAAAAACATTTAAAAAGTAAAAATGTGTACTTCTTACCGAGATCTCCCCACTAAGCACCCTTGGGAACAGCCAAGTCCAGATCTCCTCGGAAGTCCAACCTAGCATAGGCATAATCATCGACCATCAACATCTGTGGTCGCAACCAGTCAAAGAAGGAATCATTGTATTTGATGATTGGTCCAGCTACATGCTTGGCCATGACGTTACACCACCTCAGCATTCTCGGATCCTCTGGAGTTGGTAGACTCCACTCAACTTGCAAACTTAGCAAATGAACCTTCTCAAGAAAGAAGGACACCAACAAAGACCCATACCCGAATTGCTTCAGGTCGCCTCTCCTGCATTTGGTCAACAGCCTCTTCACGCTACGAAGGACTGCGTCTGCCCAGTTAAAAGCCCGAGGCTTAGTACACTCTATGGCATACTGAAAGTAGCTCTGGAGAGCCATGTGAGGAGCAGCGCTCCTAGCCATACGAGCAATGGTGAACAAAATAGTTCGAAGGGTCAAATCCTGCACCCCCCAAATGGCCACTTTTCCTTTGCTCCTTTCCGCCTCTGGAACACAGTACAAACGACAATATTCACTCATAGGCATCCCACCACCTCTGCTACCAGTCAAGCTAGCATGGTACGCACGCCATAATAGTCATGTCAAGAATTAAATTTCCTCGATATCCAAGCACAATGTGTGGACCCCTATGTGGAAAACTTGTTGGTCCACATCCCACATATGCACGAGGTACTCCAATAGCCTGACTTGGGCCCTCATACCCGAGATCCGAAAGAATTTCAGGAGACCACAGTCTCGTAAAGCGGCAATGGTGCCTGGGTTATTCCTGGAAATAGCATCATCTTCTTCATTCTATATTTTACGCCATTATAGAACCATGGTGATAACAAATACGTGCATAAGAAACATAAGAAGAAGGTCAGCAACTCTCTTTGAGACTTGGTATCTTTTTCATTGAGCAAACTTTAAAGAAATTTTTCACTTTGCAGTTCTCGCAAGTGCCCTTTAGGAATAGTGCGAGGTTCTCGCAGGTGCCTTTGGGGCCACCTGCGAGAATGATGCATTCTCATAGGTCCCGTGTGGCTGGCCTGCGAGAATGGCTGAGTGCAAATTTAACCCCTAAAACAAGCACAAAAACATGAAATTTACCAATGAAAATGAAAAATTAATACATGAAAAGATAGAAGACAAGGAGCTTACCTCACTGCCAGAGATGGTTTATTGAATAGATTCTCGTACCTTCTGCAATGGAGCGCCGAAATTCAAGGGCAAAAGAGGTGTTTTGGGCTAAAATATTGGCAAAGTTATAATGACTATGGTAAAAAGAACTTTTACCCACTTATATTTACTTTTACCATTTTTGTTGGTTTTTTATAATTGTTTTATTTATTAAACCTAATGCCTAATACCCTTATGAGTTCGAATTTTGCAGACGTAATGACTTCGACGTTCATACACAGGGATACAAATATTTTTTCTCTTTTTCATCGCATGTTTGCATTGTTTTTTATGGTTTTTGCACAAAACCTTGAGCTTGGTCTTTGTCCATTCTCATGCTCGAAAATACATGAGAACGTGATCGAGCACACTTTTATCACTTTTTCGGGCTCAACAAGGTTATACGAAAAAGGAACCCCCTGGAGTCCTCTTTAAGCTCTTTTCAGACTCTCTAAACATGAAAAGATTGTCGAGCGACCTTGCTATTTTCACGCTCGTTAAAGTATTTGAAGAAAGCATCTGTTGAGCGATAATTTATCTCTTTTTCAGTCTCATCAGACTGTTTTACGAAAAAGGAACTGAGAGAGTTCTCTTTTGAGTGTTTTTCCATACTCTATAATCATGAAAAACCTTTGAGTTTTCTATCTTTGGACTCGTTAAACAAACATCAACAAACCCATAATGGGACCGGACCACTCCTTCCTAGGGTTCGTTAAACATACTCTGAAGGACTCATCTGAAGGATGATCTTACATCAACAAGCATATGTTATCCTCCTCAAGATTGCGTAAAAATAAAGAGGTACTCGCCAGAAATGGTGGGGGAAAATTTGGGAAAGGAATGTGTTTTCGTATTCATATTATTGGCAGTAAGTGTCGCTCTTGAACATGACACCCCCCTATTCATTATCAGAAGCCGGTTTGGGAAATCCATTTGTATCTCATTCGATTTGCTACAAGGTCATATCTCGGGTCGTCTCTGAGTCAATGTTGCCAAATCATTGGTCGTGTCATTCATATGTTCAAGAGAAGTTCATCTGAAACCTCTATTGAGTCGGCCATTTGCAGTTGTCCATTCTCTCTGTGTCGGCCTTCCCTGTGTCCAGTTCAACTTACATCATACTCTGTTCTGCCTTCAAAATCTGTTACTCATTTCGTGTCATTGATGCGGGATACATCAAGGCCCTCTTATGACGAGTTTTGTTCCATCGACTCCAACTCATTATCCAGAAACAAAACTTAGAAATTCTTTGATACCTTGGAACTTGCATGCCTCAATGGCAGGCTTCCTCGCTTTCGACAGTGGGTTTTTTTCATTGGCCCTTGATCAGGATATTTCATCGGATGTTCAACCTCAACTCATTTATTCACATTCGGTGGATTGTACTAGTGTACCTTGGGAGTCATTGACATTAATGGTGATTTCCCTCGCACTTGTTAACGGTTTCATCAATGAACGGTAATCAAGTGGTTTATGCCATGTTCGAATTCATCACATGTAATCACATGGTTAGATTCGTACTTTCAGGTGACGAGATTGAAGACCCTGGATTTCATCTCTTTGGTCCAGGTTGCGATGGACTATGTATAATTTGTTGACACATAGATCCACTTTGTATGTCTCGTGGCTATGTCGTCTCAATTTGAATTTTCTTGCATGGATCCACAGTGTATGATTGGTGGCCATGACCTATGTTTATGTTGTCATTCGTCCATGATCTTAGTATGGGAATGCCTACCTCATAACTAGTATGGTATTTTGCAGGTACTTGGTTGTTTGCAGGTTTCCGATTAGGTGTGCTCCTGGTTTCCGACACACACACACAATTTACAAAGTATTTCGGTTGTCACTGATTTCAGACTCATACTTTGGGGGGCATTCTGTTACATGTGATTTTGGTCATCTTTGTGATGAATTAATAATGGTGTACTCAGGCTCCCAACAAGAACTTTCTCTTGAGAAAAGTGGCATTTATCTCCTTCCAGAAAACATATTTTCAAAGTGAGTTCGCAGGTTGTTTATAGCCTAGGGTGCGAGAATGACCCATTCTTGCAGGCTACCTTCAGCTAGGGTGTGAACTTCTCAGACTGTTCTCTATACTTAGGGTGCGAACTTGTTTTCAAGATTGGAAAAAAGATGAAGTCTCGATGGTTCTAGAAGGGAATCTTCTAGAAAATAGGTTGGCATTCGAATGGTTATCATTTTACTAGTTTCCCTGATTTGGTGGGATCATTCTCATCCACGTAACCATCTCATCCTCTCCTATATATTGAAAGGATTCTCATGGAAAAGGTTAAGCAAGATTAATTGAAGAAATGGTGAATGAATTGTGTGAAGAACCCAGCTTGAACAGAAGCTTGGAGACTCTAGCAGGTCTATCAAGAGGAATTGGATCTTCTTCATGCAAGGACAGAGAAAATGTGTGTGTTGGAACCAAGAGTCACCGAAAGGAAGCTTGCGACATCAAGGTGATCAGGTTGTATCTTCTACTTTCGATTAATATGATACAGTGACATGTCCTTTTCCCGTAAAGTCGTTCTTACTTTATTGTGTAATTCCTTGATCATATGCATAAGTTGACGATTGAATACATTTTGCTATCTTCACTTTGGTTGGTTTGTGTTGTCTTGGTCTTGACCTCATGAGAGCACTGGAGTGAAGCGGGAGCAACAAAGACCCAAGGAAGTGATACAAAGGTATGTTACTTGTTCCACCTTACTAGCTAATTCAATGTTCATAACTTAGGGAAAGAGTCATGTCCTGTCCTGTTTTGTTCTAGATCCAGGTGGATCTAGGGAGATTTGTTAGTGTCTACACCTGCCGATTAGTACGATAACAAAATTGGCGACTCCACTGGGGATGAAACCCATTTTTTAGTGGTTTTTGGTGTTTTTCCTTGGCCATTTGCTCTTGCCTTACCTTTCTTCATTTCTATCAATCTCTGAGTCTTTAGGAAACCCTGATAGACTCTCTGGGTCCAGAAGTCCCTTCAAATTTTTTGTCTTTTTCCAAAATGTTGCCTAGTTTCAAGCCTTCTCGCACTGAACCCCACAGTGGCCTGGGAGAATCCCTTGAGTTCTCACTCTGCCTTTCAGTCCAGTGCGAGGTTCTCGCACCCTGCTTGAGGCCAGCCTGCGAGAATGATCCATTCTGGCACTGTACAATACTGATAGCCGACGAATCCTCTTTTAAATTTTTTGGATTTAAGGTTTTTGCATGCTCAAATGCCCAGATCAGTATAGGTGTCTGAAAAGAACTTCCTCGACCACTGGTTGATGTTTTCTTGACTTCGATTTTTGTGCATGATCAGTCTTCGGAAATCAAAGGCTCTTCTTGTCCATCTTTTTCTCAACTCTCATCTCTTGACTTTTCTTAGCAAGGATATCCTCTCTGATCTTGCGATCTGAGTACTTGTTTGGTTAGGAGTTGGTGATCGGTTTGAAAGTTGGGATTGTTTTTCTTTCTTATTTGCTCATTATTTGGAAAATCATTGTTCTCATGCAATTGAAAAGACTAGTTTTGTCTGCTTGTCATTTTTGTCTCCATTGAAAGATTGGTTTGGGTTTTGTTTATTGCTTGTTTGTTAGTTATTGTTTTTCCTTACTTTCACCACCATGGTGTAGATATTTTTGAAAAGTAAAAAACATTTTTCTTTTAAAAGCATTTTGATTTTGAAAATATTGGAAATCAATTGTTGAAAAAGAACAAATAGAGAATTGTCATTATTGCGTGATTCGTTGAGATTGCATTTTAAAGGAGACTGCATATTGTAGTTCAAGATTGTTCCGGAAAACCTCTCTTTCCTTCTCGTACATAGGATTCATCGAACGAAAATTGATATATTTCATTCCTATCTATGCATTGTTGGGTTAGAGTCTCACACAACATCAGTTTCATCTCCGTTTCCTTTGAGTAACAACAGCCCTTAAAAATACTGCGCAATTTTAAAATTTAACTAGTAACTCTTTTCTAGGACTCTATTACACCAATAATTAGTTAGGCTAGAGCTTTGGAATAGGCCGAGAGATACACTCTCCAAAGCACAAAACACACATAACATATTGTGTCAAGGAGTGTCAAATTCCATTTACAACGTTTTGTCCTGGGAAGCCCTTCTCACACAAGGGTCAAACATGAGGTCGCATTGATATTGACAGAGTTACTCACCCTGCTTTGTTGATATCGGAGTAGAGATTGCACGTATTACAAGGGTCACTTGGAGGTATACCCACAATGATGAGTGGAAGCCTCTTGAGTTGATTTTGGGCTAGATACCCTGCCCTTGCATGCGGATCGGACTGTCGACCGTCCCCCCAGGATTTATTGTTGTCAGTGGTAACCTTAGTGGCCTATCCTTTTAGGGTCTTACACAAGGTGACTGTGAATGGGAAAGTCTTCATGGTACCTGGAATCGACGTTGGCCAAACTCACTTGGGCTCCTTGGAGGGTATACCCACGATTATGTGTGGGAGCTTGCACCAAGGTGTAAGTCCGTTAAGCAAGTCATCAATGTAATTTTTCCACCCTAGCCCAGCCCCTTCTCGTCTCATTGTCGCGACATTGGATTTCATCACCAACTAGTGACTTCGGAATTAGAAGGTCTTGTTTACTTGGTGTTGTTTATTAGATTTGTTTTTACTAGCGCATGTTGTTTTCTTACCCAAGTTGACGATAGGAATTTCTTCGTAAGTTTGTAACTCGTTCACAATAGACCCTCCACGTCTTTCACGTACAATGCAGGGCTTACCTCCATAAAATTTGGAAGGTTCTCAACCCCTGCCTACAAGCTCACCTGAGGGCTCTCCTCAACAGAGTGAAGTCCAATACGTCACCACTCCACAAGTGGAAAGAACTAACTCTCTAGAACATTTTTGAATTACCAATTCTCAAGAGGACTTTCGACTTCACCCCGATTCTGAGAGACGTATTATGTGAGTGAATTCTTCTGGAGACTTAGTTGTTGTATCTTCTGGATCACCGATTGGACCTTTTCCAGGACTGGAAGGCCAAGATCCTTTTTGGTCTGCTGGTGTTTTTAGATGAGATCTCTTTGGTGCAGGATCAGGCGTTGAAATCACCGTCTCACCTGCGTTCCCCGAAACCTCTGACCCAGACACAGTACCTTTTACTACTGCTTATTATTTTCCTAGTACAGAAGCTCCGCGAGCTGACCACATCTTGACCATCCCTTTAGAAATGTCCCATTACACAGATACTACGAGTATTCACACCGAAATTACAGTGGCTAGTTAATCCCCCATCAGGACACCGCTCTCGCCCAGTGTCACCCCGACGCTTCCACCCGGATACCGTGCGTTGAATGCTTCTATTCCCACTCCTACGCAAACCCCATCCAGAACTCCTGGTGGTCCCTCTTCTTATGGGAACTCTCCTCCCGGCTTCATTCCGACACTTCCTCAACCCCCTTTCGGAGGCCCTTTTTCGTCCTCTATCGGAAGCACTAATCCTAGTGGCACTATTCCGTCGTTCACACCAAGTTACCATATTCTTGTTGGTGGACAGTTTCACCAATGAGGTTTTACTCAACCCCCCGTTGTAGGGAAAATTCTTGTTGGAACACAAATCCCAATTAGAACACATCCCCCAATTGGAACTCAACTCTCGATTGGAGGACAACCCCCACCGACCCCACCCTACGGACAAAACATACCTCCATCCTTGGCCCAATATTGGAACCATCTGATACAACATAATCCTCAATTGACTGGGGGGCAACAACTTCTAGCTACATCCGTTATACCCCCTAGTATAGGCCAACCCTATCCAGGTACGTCCAATCCTATTTGGGGCTCGAATGCTCAAACTCACGTCCCTATTCAAGGATACAATCCCATGAGCTACTTTCCTCCACAACAACCACCAAATATGCCTGGGTCGTCACATTATATGCAGACTGCTTATGGTCCCACTGGTTTGTCGATGAGACTCCCTCCCCAAAGCCACCAGTACCCGCATGTGAATAGACAGTTACCCTTCTTGGCCACTTTCGACCTCCCGGATCTGTCGAGGATTTTAAACGATCCAATGCGTCACTCTCCCCAATGGTCCACTATACCAACCAAGCTACCATATGACATCCCTAAATTCGATGGCAAAGCGGGAGAGGACCCGAACAATCACGTCATGAATTTTCACCTCTGGTGCTCATCCAACTTCTTGATGGATGACTCTATTCGTTTACGTATTTTTCAAAGAACTCTCACGGGTTCTGCCGCGAAGTGGTATATAGAATTACCACGAGGTTTCTGCGCAGACTTCAACACCCTAGCTATGGATTTCCTCACCCAGTACCAGTTACCAATCCGTTATGAAACTGGGACCGAGATTTTGAGTTCTTTCAAACAAACCAAAGCCACTCATATATCCGATCACATTCATGAGTGGCGACGGAGACGACGTCTCATCAAACTCAAACTTCCTGATCAGTTGTTGGCAGAGTGGTTCACAAAATCATTTGTGAACGACATCGCTCGTGACATCGCCATGGGTGGAGTTGTCACACAAGAACAGGCCATAAGTCGTGCTCAATATCTTGACCTCGTTTACTCACAAATGGGTACTCTTTACGGCTTACTCCCTGATGCACCTCATCCCTCCACTTCCGCCACCTCAACTACTCCAGTTGCTTATCATGTAGTCGACGGTGTGATTGGCACTTTCCATGCCCAACCACATTCTGCCTCAAGCACCAACCCCAAACCTGCTTCTTCTAATGTTCAAAATGCTCCGTCTCCTACCCCTCCCACCGGCAAGACTTATGAGGTAAATACAGTTCAATCTACCCCAGCCGGTAAAAACAAATCTCGAAAGGGAAAGGGTAAGAATAAGGAGGACAAAAATACTTCTCAAGTAGAGAGAACCAAAACTCCACCTATTGACGATAGGGATAAGCGCAAACCCCAATACCCTTGTCTTATATGCGGTGATGATCACTACATGAAGGATTGTCCACCACGTGCCAAGGTTACTAAGTTCCTTCAAGGAGCCCCGAAACCACCCACTCCAGTCGTTTTGTCCCAACCCTTCCCCTCTCAACAACAAGCCCAATTGGTCATTCATGACCAACCTTCCCCTTCCACTACATCCTATGTATTGATGTGTACTGGAGATTCAAATAAGAATGACATCGCACTCACCACTCAAGCCAAATATTATTCTCCTTCTAAAGAGAAGGTTGATGATCTACCTCCTTCATTGGTACAACCCTCTCCCGAGACTCCACCTACCAACGGTCCTCTTCATCTCGAATGACCAAGCCTTGACACAGTTCGTTGCCCCCCTCCGAAGGGCATCGTTCGAAAATCGTCTTTCAATCCTCATGCTCGTGCTGCCCAGAACTACAACATTGTTGAAGATCTGGCCCAAGCACCTTCTGCGATGTCAGCCCTCAAAGTCCTTCAAAGTTGTCCCACACAACGGAAGGCACTGTTCAAATCTATCGTTGGAATCAACCCAACGGACACGAATTTAATAATTTTTTACTTGGAAGATCACATTCCAAGGTTACCCCCTCAACTCGCATTCCAAATCCAAGTGATTGTCTCCGACAAAAACATTTGTCGAACCATTATCGACGAGGGTGCCTTGATGTGTGTCATTTTTGTTACCTGTTGGAAAGCCATCGGCTCCCCCTCTTTGACCGAATCCCATAACACACTCAAAGCCTTCAACAACTCCAGTTTCAAGCCCTACGGTGTCCTTCCTTCGTTGTCAATCACGCTAGAAGGAAAAATGGTCCAAGTTGAAGTGGAAGTCTTTGACGCTCCTCTCGATTACAATCTTCTACTTGGCCGTAGTTGGATCGATTCCATGTACGCAGTTGTGTCAACTCTTTTTCGTGTTGTACGTTTCCCACATCAAGGAAATGTCATTACCATCGACCAATTAGCCTTCTTTAACTCGGATACGCATACTGGAAACATACCGTTTATCGCTAAAACCTCACCGGGTTACGAGAACGTCGGTGTAGGTCTTCTCAAGGATTCTTTGTTAATGGGTACCTTCCCCATTCCACCACCCGATGTTCCATGCTCGTATGTCGCTTCAATCAACATGATCTCCACCTCGATTCACGGAACCCCTGCATCTCACGACCCATGGATGGTACTTGACCCTGGAGATCATCTTCATTACGAAGATGAAATGCCTTTAAGTCTGGTCGAATCCGCCTATCAAGTCATTCAATCGACAACCCCCTCTACCCCCTCAGTGCCCAACAATATTTCTAATTGGATGGTTTTTGAAGGAGACGAAGAGATTATAAACTTTCTGACCAATCAGAATAATTTTAAGGACTTGGCCATTGACGATGAAGTATTTCAGGAACAATCAACGAAAACTCACCCTCATGCAAATCATCCGAATGACAAGTCAAAGTCTCACACGATACCAAAGGGGATAGCCAACTTAGAGAACCTTTTTGACCTAAAGGAAATGTTCAAGGGGTCAAAGAACGTGAAAACCAGTAGTTCATGTCCCATGCATGAAAATATAAATCTCAGAACCCCGGAAAAGCCTAAAAATGTAAACCTCGGCAAAACAATATCTAAAGAGGAAATAAATGCCTATCTCAAACTTTTCAGACAATAGCAAGATGTATTTTCATGGTCCTACCGAGATCTAAAGACTTATGATACCTGTATCATTCAACACACTATCCCTTTAAATCCTGAAGTGAAACCTTTCCAATAGAAGCTCAGGAAATATCATCCATCCCTAGAGCCACTCATGTGTCATGAGTTAAAGAAACTGTTAGATGCCAAAATTATCTTCTAGGTTAGACACTCTGCGTGGGTATAAAATTTGGTTCATGTAAGGAAAAATTCCAGGGAGATCCGCCTATGCGTATATTTTAGAAACCTTAACAGAGCTTCTAAAAAGGAAAACTACCCAGTCCCACTGATGGAGTAGCTCTTACAAATCGTGTCTGGCTATGAAATTTTTTCATTGTTAGACGGTTTCTCAAGTTACAACAAGGTTTTAGTTTTAGAGGAAGACCATTTAAAAAATACCTTCCGAACCAAGTGGGGAACTTTTTCTTATAAACGCATGCCCTTTGGGTTAATCAACGCAGGGGCGACCATCCAAAGGGCCATGGACATAGAATTTTGGGGACTAATCAACAAGTGTGTGGTATTTTACTTGGACGAAGTTACTGTATATTCAAAGAATAGAGAAGAACACATCCAACATTTAACCTAGATCTTTGAAAGGTGTAGGAAATACAACATATCCTTAAACCCTAAGAACACTATTTTTGGTGTCGAAGAAGGTAAGTTGTTATGCCACATTATATCTCAAGCAGGCATTCACATAGACCTAGAAATAATTAAGGCCATAGCTCATCTTCCATTACCTCACAACAAAAAGGCTATGCAATCGTTCTTCAGGAAAATCAATTTTGTGAGGAAATTCACCCCCGATTTCGCGGAAACTATCAAACCCCTACAAAAAATGATTCATAAGGATGATGAGTTTAAGTGGGATGATGAATGAAAGAAGGATTTCAACAATATTAAAACTGCAATCTCTCAAGCCCCAGTGCTGCGAAGTCCCGATTTCAACGAATATTTCTTCCTCTATATTTTCGCCTCTGACCAATCGTTAGTCGTAGTATTAACTCAGATGGATGATAACAAAAATGAAGCTCCGGTATCATTTATGAGAACTAACCTCCAAGGTGTTGAACTAAATTATCCTAATATAAATAAACATGCTTATACGATTTATAAGGTAGTAAAACATTTCAGATCTTACATCCTCAAGAACCATACCAAAGTAATCGTGCCTCACCCTGCAGTTTCATCCCTATTTACTCAACAGGAGATGGGAGAAAGAAGAGGGAACTGGATGGAAGTATTCCAAGAATTTGATCTAGATATAAAACATGCCAAATTGGCTAAATGACAAGGGTTATGTAAACTGGCAGCCGAAGCTCAAGACCAAGTAAATGAAGATACCAAATGGGAGAATGAAATGGAATTATGGTGTGGTGAAGCTTCATACATTTCCCCAGGACAAGTGTCTTGGTATGAGAAATTGACTTATCTCTTGCACCATGGGACTTTCCCAGAAAACCTAAACCATAGGGAAAGGAGAGCTCTCAGGCTAAAATCCGCACAATATCGCCTCATAAATTCGGTACTCTTCCGGGTTAATTATGATGGGGTACTTTTAAGATGTCTCGAACGTGAAGATGCAGAAAAGGTTCTGAAGGAGCTCCATGATGGTCCTGCATGTGGACATTTTGCAAGGGACACCACCACTCATAAGATACTGAGAGTTGGCTATTATTGGCCCACTTTGTTCAAAGACAATCACACACACGCTAGAAACTATAAAACCTATCAAATAAGCGCTGGGAGGGAGAAGAGAGTAGCAGTTCCACTCCAACTAGTGACCGTTTCTAGGCCTTTTGAGCAATGGGGGTTATATATCATAGGGGAAATTACACCAAGTTCTTCAAAAAAGGATAAGTACATACTTACTTCCACCAATTATTTCACAAAATCGGCAGAAGCCATTCCTCTGGCTCATGTAAATGAGAAGGTGGTTATCCAATTCATAGAACAACAATTAATCACAAGGTTTGGTTTCCCCTCTGTCCTTGTCTTCGATAATGAAGCTTAATTTTATTCTACCCTATTAATGGAGTTTTCTCTATACAAAGGAATCATAATTAGATACTGCACAAACTATTATCCATGGGGAAATGGAGTGGTAGAATAAACTAATAAGAACTTAGTAAGAATATTAAAGAGAGTGGTTACAGACATTCAGAAGAACTGGCATAATGCACTTCATAACTCTTTGTGGGATGATAGAGTCACACCCAAAGAAGCTATAGGGAACTCCCCATACTTTCTGGTATATAGGCAGGAAGCCATTCTCCCGGACGAGCTTTATCTTCGATCTCTTCAACTTTCCCAAGATTTCGGAGGGGATCCCTCATCATTCATACAACAAATAATTGACACCCTTCTCATGCTAGAAGAAGAAAGAGAGAAATATAAATCAAAGTTCATATCCCACCAACAGATGGTTAAAAGGTGGTTTGATAAGCATAAGGCTAAAGACAATAATTTTGAAGTAGGAGACTTAGTCCTAAAGTGGGACAGAGCAAATCAGCCTAAAGGAAAACATTCCAAGTTTCAGAACCTATGGCTCGGACCTTTCCAGGTGGCCGAGAAGATTGGGTTAGGCACATATCGACTGTAGAATCTGAGGGGGGAACCTGATGCTCTCCCAGTGAGTGGAAAAACCCTAAAACAATATTTTCATTAAAAAAAAAAATTATAAATCTCTTGTGTTATTCTAGATACATCGTTTTATCTTTTGCATTTTACACATTTTTGTTTTATTGTTTGCGTTTGTTCTCTTGTGCTTTTTAAAGATTTTTTTTAGCAAGATAAAATTTGACTTCAAATAATGCGACATAACGAACTCTATTCCTAACTCGTCTCTCAAATACCAACACAAGAAACGTTGAGGAACCTATGGTGGTTTCAAGAAATTATTTATCTAACTTGCGCAGATGAACAACTTTGGAGAAATGCAGAAGTGTCTTCTTAGTGGTCTGGTAAAAAACCTTAAGGGAAAGACGGTAAGATAGAAGGGACTACATGCAACTCAAAGGAAAAGCTAGTAAGTTTCAACTTAACCATCTCATTTTTCAAATAATAGGTGTCCTCCTCTCCTGCTCACTCAGGGAATTCTTCCAAAGTAAAAGTCAACTATATCAAAAGAGTGCACAGTAGGAGAGGGTATGTAGATATCTCCGCCGGGGCTATGGACGCTCACTAACAGCGGAGCAAGGTTTGTGACATCGAGGTGACTCTGCTAGGTCTATGGACACTCGCTGGCAGCGGAGAAACTCCATAGAAAATGAATAGGGGTCACTAAATGGCATGGTGCTAGTGAATTCTTTACTAGAATATTGTAAAAAAGGGGCATGAGTAAAGGATACAGGAAAAGAAGGTGGAATAAAGGTCAAAAAACCCCACAGGCGGGCCTAGATGCATCAACCGGGGAAATTCCAAACGTAAGGGTAAAAGAGGCTCTGATGAAAACCAGTTAGGTCCCTAATCATCTTTTGCATCAGCCGATCCTGAGGAAGGAACAGAGTTTCTACTTTCACCCAGTGAGTCTCCATTTGTTGAGCACTCAACAAACCCTAAAAAGCATATGTCAAATTTTCACTTTTTGGGTACCACTTGATTTTGCAATGTCTGAATTCGATTTTCTGTTGATAAATGTTGTGACTTTGCTTGTTCTCTTCATGCTCATTAGTTATTCTGGTTTGTTTAACCTTATGAAAATCCATTATTTAAAAGAGAATAACACTTAATTAAGGAATCAACAACCAAAACACTTCACCCAACACTCTCAAGATTCGACATCGGAAAGAATTAAGAGGTGACAAGGAAACACTCGAAAAGCCTCAATCGTCGAGTGTCCATCTTCATCGCTATTGGCGAAAGGGAAGTTTTGTTTCACGACAAGTATCAAACACGAACCTCGTCGATAGTCGATCCTCTTCAACGTCGATAAAAGGAAAAGAGAGTGAACATTAAGGAAGGAGGAAACGATATCGTTGATATCTAATACCCGACGCGCTTGTCGGAATAGGAGAAAATCGAATCATGATGAAAATTTCGACCATGCTAAATATTTTTCCCCGATCACCGAATCCTGAAGCGTTTCGGCATCAATGAATTTTCAAAGAAGCTAACCCAAAGAAAATTACGCGATAGGTTTATCCCCAATCACCGATCACTGATACCTTTTCGGCATCGACAAGCACAGTTTTATTTAGACCACACACAACTTGAAGAAATCTTTGACCTCGACTAATATGCATGAATTAAGTCACTATTCATTTAATGCCATGTGTCTTTATCTGATTGGAGAAACCGTACGGCCTAGATCAACCCCGAGTTATTCTTGGTGCCTTATGTCCAAGTCACACCCTGAGTTAGTTTTTCCACGTCATCATCGTACGATGAAATCAATTGGCGTCGGAGCTTTTTGGCAAAATGAAATCAATGAAAACATTCATGGAACATCGCCGATCCCTGATCCACCCACTAAGAAAGCGACACAATCGGATGTTTTAGCGCTAGATACGATTAGATTTTGAGATTTTAAGAGGTTAATTAATGCCAAAATCTCACATTAGTTGCTACTTCGTGTGCAAATCAAAATAGTCATTTGAAATTACCGATAGAACACATCACCCTCCACGCCTATGCCATCAACCCATGATGAATTTAATTTGCAATGATTCGGTGGCATCTTTGTTTTAATTCCACTCATCACCCAGATTAAATGGTTGATACGACAAGGTAAGTTTGTCCTTAGTTTAAATTATTTTGAGCCATTGTAAACGAAACCATTCTGCACACAAATTTGTTTTAGAGCACCCGGAGGAGCAAGATGAGCAATTCAAAAGTTTTCACGACCGCGTGAGTATCAAATAATCAGTTTATCAAGCATTACAGGTACGTACCAGTCTGGATTTTCTATTTTTTCACTTCATATATACATTTTTATCCAGTGTTTCTCTCTACGCGGGCCCTAAAGGATTGATTTCGATTGCAGGAACAATTCCCCTGAGAAATCCAACCACTAGGATATCACCGAGGGTGCCCAAGATAAAAGAACCAGAGGTAGGAGAAGGATCTTCTCCAGGGGCAGCAAAATAGTTAGAATTTGCTCCAAGACCAGAACCAGTTATTAAAACATCCACAAAGAAGGCTTTCATTCAACCTCTAGCCTTCGAAGACATGGAGGCAATCACAGGGACCAAGACGACACTCCCACATTGGGGAGAACTCTTCAAGAAGATCATCCGGGAAGAATTCCCTAAATACACCCCACACAGTGACCTGGATGTGAGAGCGCTCGACAACCAGGTATTCCTAAATATCCGATGGTCGTACCTGCAGATAGTAGAAAGAAGAACCCTGGTGTTTCTCTGTATAGAGATGCTACAATGTCTCATTGACCACACAGACACGCAGAAGTTCCTAATCAACAATGACAATGGTGATTGTGTCATAGTTTCCTTCCAATGGAGGTCCATAAGTACTACAAGCTTAGAGACCCGGAGGAGTGACTGAATATTGATTTCATTGTGAAATTCGACGAGCACCATGACACTAGCCAGGTAATGGCCTCATGGTGGAGAGAAGATAATAAATTCACTAACTGGACTTCCGGTTGGTACCAAACAGCCAACCTAACAGAACCATACATCTTCCTAATGGCTCTCATATGTCGGTTGTATGGGGAGAGAGACTGCTCCGGGTTTTCAGAGGCATGGATGCCTCTAGCGTACACAATATCTATTTCCAAGAGCATCTTCAACTTGGGAGCCATCATTTCCAAACAGTTGAGCATCTGCATACAACAAGCTCAGACACCGAAAGAAGGGGAAACTCCAGCCTTCTACATGGCACCATACTTGTTGGATGTCATGTGTGCCCGAAACATATTTGTTGGTATGAACCTAAGATGACACGTCGTAGATCTCCCATTCCATATATATTTCGAAATATTATGGGAGAACAGGAACAAAAAAATCCTACTCCCTCATCTGTGATTAATTCATCGCACACATTCATTTTATTCTTTTCAAGAAAGAATGTCCAAGACTATTGGCTGCGGCCAAAAAGATGATATCAAAGGTTGGCCACTAGTATCTGGATGAGAACGTTACCTACATCATGGTTTTCGGGGCCACCAAAGCACCACATTTTTTACCTGTGCATGTTCTTGATCGACTAGTAGTGGGGGATATATGATACCAAACTATCCTACAAGGCTACAACGCCACCCTGATTAAAGATAAAAAACAAGCATTTATACCCTATGGATTCCACGTAGTCTTCTACCTGGTGAAAGACACTGCCCAAGTTAAGAAAGAACAACTGAGTCAATTAGAGTTTTAATTTCAAACCGATTGTTTCCGCAAACACGACCCAAAGGGTCTAGTCTTGAAGTACGCCTCACAAGTGTCATCTTGCTAGCCATATGACCATGACAAATTCTAAGATGAGGTCTTCACAGAAAATGCCGAAGACTAGGACGAAGTGGTTGCGAGGTTGGTTGACCCTAAGATGGCCAGGTTCAAAGCCATGAGCCTGGATGAACAAGAAACAACCATAGAAAAATCGGCTCAAGAGGCCCTTGGGGCCAAAGAACAAATGATGGCGGCTGAAACAACAGAGATTCCCAAGGTAACCTTGTTGCAAGGTAGAGGTCTCCCCGAGTTTCAGAACACACAGGAGAGGGGGTTACTCATGTTAGAACATGTGCAACGGATAATTGATGAGCTGCAAGATGACCCAGACATCATAAATATGAAAAGGCTCCATACCAATGACCCAGATGAAAACAAGATGGGCCCAAGCAGCCCTGAATTCATATATTTTGATGAACTTACTGGGTTAAATGACCCTGAATTCACAATGCCACCGACCGGATCATCGACGGGTGTTTCGACTCAGGCAGGGACATTTGGAACATCAGGGAGGACTAGTGCGTCAAACCCCTTAAGAGATATTATTAAAATATATGATGATGACAAGAGCCCGGAGGTATCCCTTGTAACCCCCATGCATATCGAAGAGGAGAAGGATCCAGAGAAGACATATTCCCCAGTTCCTGATGATCAAGTTCAAGGGGCTCCGCAGAATGAACAAGTCGAGAGTCTCTTAGATACTAAGCTGCCCAATGCACTGGAGACCCAAGCAGATGGTTCGAAGGATGAACCAGGGTCGGACAAGCCAAAGGAAGAAGCTTCACAGCAGGAAATCGGTGTCTCAACGGTTGATGATCAAGTAAGTACTAAAACTGCCCCCAAGGCCTCAATTTCAATTGGTACTCAAACCTTCAGAATACAGGGCGGAAGTTCAAGAACCTAGTATTGAACAAGTATATAACATTATGAGTCTAGGGAATACACTCACCTAGGGAGATCAACAAATCCCTGAACCCATGGACGAAGTAGTCGACATACATGCCATAGCTTATGACCAAAAAAGGAAGGCTATCGTCCAGAGAACCACCAAGAAGAGGAGAATCACTTTAAATCACTCCATCCTCATCACTACAAAGGAACATTTGATCAGCACAAATCATGCTAAGACGTCCGAACTCATTAGCGCAGGGATTGAAATCACAGATGCCACCCTGGAAAAAATTGACTATATCAGTGCAGTGCAACAGGGCCGAGATGCCGAAGAACACGACATCCGGTTGTTAAGGGAAAGTTGCATCGACCGCATCAATAAATTAACTGAGTATTGGGAAAAAATGGATCGGGAGCCTCATCGGGAGATTCAATAAAAATGGGCCAAGTGCGAGAATAGTTGGGTCAAAATTAATAAGCCAATGAAGGATATCGGCCTCCCTGAGTTTAGCAGACCCGACGACTTTGTCGACTTGCGCGACATAGACAAGACTCACACTTAACAAGATTCATCATGGACCTAGGAAATAGCTAAGGTGACAGACACAATGCCAGGTCAGGTGTGACAGTTTATGGAAAATCCAATCAAAGCTCGGGCTATGCTACAATAGCTAAGTGCCAATATAGTCAAGTATCAGGCACATGCGGTAGAGATAAGAGAGATCGTTGGCCCTTGACCAAGTTTTGGGAGATTCTTGGTCATGTTGACCTATTTTGGGACTTCGACAACCTATTGAAGGAGGAGCGCAAGACGACGTAGAAATCATGGGATCTCGGCCCCTTTTTGGGTCCTTTTTGGGTTTTGGGGATTATGTAATGGGATTGGGATGTCAGCCCATGGGTTTACCCATGTTTAGGACTATTTTGTAATATATAAATAGATGCCTGTGCTATATAGAAGGGGAGATGCATCTATGTGATGTGAGACCGGTTGTGTTAAGTGTTAGTGTGGATTGTAAGGGCTTTGTGCCTACTATGAGAGACTTGCAGAGCTAAGTGCAAGTGGTTTTAATGGACCGTGGAAGGCTTTTTGATGTAATGCAAGGAAGAAGGATCTAGAGAGATGCGCAGATATATGTCCTAAGCAGAGTAGGGTTTTGAGGCTCTGTGCTTGTAACCGATTGACTGAAGAAAATAAATAATAAGCGTTCATGGACGTAGCCCCAGGGTGGGGGTGAACCACGTAAATACTGTGTTATGCTTCTTTGTGCCTTGTCTTGATGTGTTCACATGTTATTTGTTAAGTACTTTAATATGTTTATATAGATATACTTATGCTTTGTGCTTATGATATGTGAGAATGTTAGATTTGATCTATATGGCCATGCTTAGTGCTTAATATTCTCGATCTGATCTATTCATCTATGCTAAGTGATTAAATACATTAGATTAGTGTGGATGTTGTGAAGCCCTGTTTTATCAGCGAAGTGGATATTGATTGCATATTGAGGAATTGACAGTGCTAAGTGCTTTATTAAGTAGTACAATCAAAGATATGTGTCACAGCTAAGGTTGCAGACACCTGAGTCTTGCAACCACCCCTGCCTCTACCTCGGGTGAGACTTCATCTGCTTCGCAGGTGTTGTCGAAAGGGCCAGTAGTTAGGGTTTTTTTGGTGCAATCTTGAGTGTTGAACCCTGGGTCTGCCTCTATGGCAACAAATGGTTTCGTTGTTGGGACCTGAAACTGTGATTGCTGGGAACTGAGAAAGAAGAAGCTTTGTGCAAAGATTCGACCTGAGATTGTGAAAGCTCTGTGAATAGATTTGTCGCTCTAGTGTGCAGTATTCTACTTATCTCTGTGCTAAAAGAAAGAAGCCCGGTCTGAAGAAAAGAAATTGGATCTGAAGGAGAGAAGCAAGATCTAAAAGATTTGTGCTCTAAGAAAGGTAAAAGTGAGAATTTTTTATTAAAAGAGGTAAGATATGCAAGCTTTGTGCTCTAATAAAGGTAAGAATAGTGAAAACTTTTAGATTTGGAAGCTTTGTGCTCTGTAGAAGTAAGATAAGTGGAAATGTTTGTTTCTAGAGTATGGATCTAGGTATGTTTAATAGAGTCTATCCTAGTTTGAAAACTAGGGTATTAATATATGAAAGAAGGTTTGATATGCGTAGATCTGATAAGAATAGTGAAAGATATGTTATACCTATGCATAGAAAGAATGATTGTACTAACAAATGGATGCAAGATCCTAGAACGAATTTGTTGCAGGTTATCTCCTATGATCCTAGCGCGCAGTACATGAGAAGTTGGGGATTATTTACAAGAAAGAGAGGAATAACCCTCTGTTACAGTTGCAGAAAACCAGGCCATCTTGCTAAGGAATGCCCTGGGAGAAGACCTAGTTGTCTTTGTTGCAAGGCCATGGACCATGAAGTATTGGATTGTCCTAGAATAATTGTTAAGCTTGAAGAGATGAATATGAGACAAGAAAACCCTAGGGCAAATCCAGAAACTGAGATTATGGCAAAACCCCAGAAAGAATCAGAGAAAGTATTGTTATATATGAAAGAAACCTTGAATGACCACCGACATGTTAGATTATCAGAGATCTTCAAAGAAAAAGAATACCTTGAAGCAAGAATAGGAGACTTCGACATTGACTGTGTTCTGGATGAAGACACACAAGTGAATATCATGATAGAGAGAACTTGGGAATCTATAGGGAGGCCTGCTACGACTCCCTCATTAGGAGGAATAGGGTTATTCAGAGGAAAACTGGTAAACCTATGTGGGAGGCTTGCTCAGATATCTATGAATGCCAATGGAACTTCGACAGAAGAAGATTTTGAGATTATTAAATTTATTGAAGACAACACCCCATTTACCATGTTACTAGGAAAACCTTGGATTGATAGATATCAAGCCAGACGAAAGGAAGAAGAAGAAGTTTTGGAGCAGAAGAAACAAGAGTTAAAATATTTCATGACCAGAAGGATCACACACTTGATTGAAGAACAGGAGAGAAGATCGAAGCTATTTAACACTAGCAACCCAGATGTCGAAGTTGAGAGAACACTAGAGGATCCACAAAAGACTGAACTACCTACCCCAGACAAAGAAGGAGTAGTATCCAGGAACCCTAGGGAAGAATATCAACATCGCGAAATAAATATGACCAAAGAAGATAGGAATCGGAATGGAAAAATAACTATCGAGATGAAGCTCACTGGAAACAAGGCTAGAAAGCTAAGTTCAAAAAGTTGCAGAAGGTTCCAGAGGGAACTTCGTAGACAGAAAATTTGCAAAATTGGAGCTTCGTCGGGATATCAGAATAACGACACATGGCACTTCGCCATGACGAAGCAATATAGCCATTGGGGACATTATAACCATTCGATCAACGCTCTGAATGGGAAGAAAGGAAATTATGGTTCGTCGTCAGACCCTTGGACTGCGCCATAATGGACCGAACAAGAGTTAATGGAGGCTCATACCCATTGCAAGCAAACCTTTGTCGAGTTACCTATTTATCCCTTCGCTCCATGCACCGAGAACACTTTTGCTAATTGAGAATTCGAGCCCACAGACTAAGTCGAGTTTATACAATGATCACTATGCTCTTTCTCTCTATCTTAGTACTGTGTCTAAGTTGTTCCCCGAACCCACGATTGTTCACCCCAAGTGTGTATGTGGAATGAATTGAGAGCCGTAGAAAAAAATTTCAAAGAATTTTTAATCGACTTGATGACTGCGAGATCCATGTCGATGTCTGAAGGTATCCAGGCTTCATCCACAAGAACAATGCAACCATCTCAGCCAGCTAATGAAAATCGAACCAAGCACAGATATGATCTCGCGAATGATAAGTTGATTCTTAGCATATTTCCCACCTACCTACCACCTCTGAGTGACGCAATCAATCGAGACAATGTGCCCAGATAATTTGAGTACGCTGTGGTCATTGCATACCTCCCGAAGGGGATATGCGCAGTTCATGCAGATCAAGAAAAAATTGCAGCACTGAAGTTTAGCGACTTCAACCTCGACAACAGGAAGGTCTACAACATGCTCGCCCCACATAAGTTCCTGACCAGAAAAAAGGGAAATAATTCAAAGATAGTTCCCCAGTCATGAACTATGAACCTCGCGCAATCCACACCGCTCAACATCATGAAGATTCCTCACTTCGAAAGGCACCAAGAAGTGAATGCATGCGTCAAGTTGTTGTTGTCCAGTTACCATAGCGGATAATTGTGGTTAAACCATCGTATCACAGTGGATCCGACATTAATAAATCGGATCACAGGGATGAGTATGCATGGCCCTGACCCACAGGATTTCTACCCTGGAAAATCCATGGACTGCGCTCTCGGACAAAGAATCAAGGACACTTATGGAGATCTCGAGAAGGGAATGTGAGGCTACAAGGTAGCCTCTATCCAGAGCGGTGCAGTGCACCTAGACTATCAATTGATAGCAAGAAAGTTAGTCTGCAAGAACCGACCCACCCAAGTGACTAGTTTTGTAGTTGACCTCGCAAAGAAGTGCGCGAAGGGCCTACAAATGAATTGGGAAAAGTACATGGTGAACCAGTTGGAGCTAGACTGTAGGGAAGCGCAAGATCAGGGATATGAATTCCACTTCATTTGGATTTTGATCCTGATCACTTTCATTGCATGGGAGATGCCGAAAGGTGCAACCTTCCCAGACATCGAGCCCTTTGAACCTCTGGCCATGAAGTTTAGTACACTGTGGTATTTCAGTGACATGAACAAGAAATGGCAGTCAAATGTCGTGTTCCATACCTATTACGACCAGCTGAAGACAACCATCCAGTCCGAGCCTCGCATCATGCCAAATACTCTCCACAGGTTTCATCCTTTAATGATATTTAGTGCCTACCTCCATTTCATTTATATTACAACGCGCGTTGATGAGCACAAGCAACAACTTCAGTCTTACTACAAGATGGCAGAGGAGGACTTAGAAGATATTACTAAAGACTGGTCAGCGAACCTCCTCATTCTAGTAGATCCTATGGAGATGTCTAAAATTGACAGTCCAGAAGCAACGCATGATACACCTAGACCCAACAAGACAAAGAAAAATGAAGAATCCCAAGACGTAAGAAGTACCTCAACAAAGATTGCTTCCATCTCACCTGAGAAAGGAGGATATGGCAAAGAGATATATGGTGTAGAATTTGAATAGAATAAAGGTGAGGTTACACCACCTAGAGATGAGGAGGATCCCTCGAAGAAAAGGAAGGTTTCCCCCCTGAAGCCTTCTTCCCAGAAGAAATCGAGAGAATCTATGACCAAAATGAAGACTACTCTCACCTCAAATGACTTCGATTTCATTGTAGCAACATTGAACTATGCTTCACTCGAGATAGAAAAGAAGCCAGAGGCTCAGCAGGAGGATATATACAATCGAATTAAGGTTGAAATTCAAGGGGTGCAGCAAGCACTATAGTCCAGCCGTGCAGTTTCCACTACGCCTCTGCCATTGGAAACACTAGAACTGGGAGATGAGCCAGCTCAACTCCACCGAATCATTGACACATTCAAATCTCACCTTCGATGAGCACAAGAGGAAATAGCGCAAGCCACCCAGGATTTATCACAAGTACTAGAAGACCTTCTAGAGCAACGTAGTGCTATAGAACTGGAAAATCTTTCTCTCCAAGCGAAGTGGGATGAAGAAAGAGCACAGCTGCAGCAAAGCAAGGAATAGTTGCTCGCGAAACAAATCGAAGTAAAGGAAAGGGTCAACAAATCACTTCTCTCTGTGATAGTCGTCGAAGTAAAGGTTGAAGAGAGAGTTCCAAAACAAGTAGTGCAACTTGAAGAAGTGATTCAGCAACTACAGCAATGCATAGAATATTTGGAGCTATGTGCAGTGCTCGAGACCCCAAAAGTTGTAAGAGACCAAAGGGAAGCAACTTCCTGGAGTGAAGTTGAGATATTGAAGGCTCTTGTCGAGGAGTGTAAGCAGCTAAGTAATCAAAGTGCCCAAACATATGAGAACCTCACTGAAAACCCAGAGTTATAGGCACTGGAGTTGAAACTCTAGGAATTGAAGCAGCATGCGAACACACTACAGACGTAGCTGAAGGCCCTGTCAGTTGTAGATAGAATGAAGAGATCTCAAGAGAAACGCACCGCCCAACAACAGATCCATATGATCCAGAGAAAAGTTATGGAAATAACTCAATGACTCCAACCTATGCAAGATAAGGCCTATCAGTTGTTTACAGAGGTTGAAAGATGAGGAGAAAAACTGGAGCAGGTTAGCACTGTGGCAGAACAGTGTCTGGAAGGACCTGTGAATGATGCAGTCATTCAAGGATTTTCTAAAAAAGAGCACGTAGCAAAGAAGAAGTTTGAAGCAGCTTGAGCCAAGATCGAGGCATTCGAGGCAGAACTAGTCAGACTAGAGTGACTCGGGATGAGTCACAGGTGAGTGTTGGGGGCTTGTTGGCCCTTGAACAAGTTTTGGGAGATTCTTGGTCATGTTGACCTATTTGGGGACTTCAATAGTCGGTTCAAGGAGGAGTGCAAGACGAAGCAAAGATCACGGGTATTCGGCCCCTTTTTGGGTCTTTTTTGGGTTTTTGGGATTATGTAATGGGATTGGGATGTCGGCCCATGGGTTTACCTATGTTTAGGCCTATTTTGTAATATATAAATAAATTCTAGGCTAGATAGAAGGGGAGATGAATCTATGTGATGTGAGACCAGTTGTGCTAAGTGCTAGCAACTAAGTTCTAGTGTGGATTGTAAGGGATTTGTGCCTACTACGAGAGACTTGCAGAGCTAAGTGAAAGTGGTTGTAACGGACTGTGGAAGGATTTGTGTTGTAATGCAAGGAAGAAGGATCTAGCAAGATGCGCAGATCTCTATCCTATGCAGAGTAGGGTTTTGAGGCTCTGTGTTTGTAACCGATTGAATGAAGACAATAAAGAAGAAGAGTTGGTGGACGTAGCCCCAATGTGGGGGTGAACCATGTAAATACTATGTTATGTTGCTTTGTGCCTTGTCTTGAAGTGTTCACATGTTATTTTCTAAGTACTTTAATATGCTTAGATAGATCTACTTATGCTTTGTGCTTATGATATGTGAGAATGTTAGATCTGATCTATATGGCCATGCTTAGTGCTTAATCTACTCGATCTGATCTATTCACCTATTCTAAGTGCTTAAATACATTAGATCAGTGTGGATGCTACGAAGCCCTGTTTTATCAGCGAAGTGGATATTGATTGCATATTGAGGAACTGATGGTGCTAAGTGCTTTATTAAGTAGTACAATCAAATATCGATGTCCCAGCTAAGGTTGCAAACACCTGAGTCTTGCAACCACCCCTGCCTCTACCTCGGGTGAGACTTCATCTTCTTCGCAAGTGTTTTCGAAAGGGAGGGTAGTTAGGGTTTTGTCAGTGCGCTCTTGAGCATTGAACCCTGGGTCTGCCTTTATGCCAACATAGATTCACTCGGCCCCGATGGAACAACATAAATTCCCATACGCTAACACCTGCAAGGAGTTTTTCATCAAGTGGTCGGAGTACGAGAAGAGTCACCCTCTTAAGTGATATCTTGAGATGACTCTTAGAAAAACTGACAGAAAAGAGCGCCATGTAGCGAGTTTTGTTTTACCTAGTTGCACTTTAGTAAGTTATTTTTAGTTAATTTTATGTTATAAATAAGAGGATCAACCAGTTGGTTAAGGGTCGATGGTTGTTGTAAGAAACTCTCATTTTTTGTTTTGTTAAGAACTATTTCGGAGCTGCCTTTAATTGAGAATTCCTTTAGGGACCAGAGACAAGTTTATGCTTTCATCAAATGTTGTATGATTGAATGTGGAGAAGAATTATTTCTTATTTCATCTCATGAATGGATGTTGTAACGAGTAAGAGATACTAAATCTATTGATAAGTTATCTGATGTAATGTTTTACAGTTCTTTCTTTAATGATGAAGATTAATCATTGTGTTATTTTGTGATTGATGATTGGAGTTGAGTGAATTATTTTACTTTCCATTGTTTATGACATGCATGTTTGTTTTTTGATAAATTATATCTCTGTTGATAATTGGAATACCCGCACGGTTAACATTTTAGTATTAGGCCTGTGGTAGATGATCAATGTCTGCATGCTAGAGTGTAATGGTTATCCCAAGATCGGCCTCTTCTCTAGTAGTTAAAGTTTTTTCCCATTTTGTTGCATGGTTGGTTTATACTAGCCCTATCTTATATCAATCTAACCTAAGAGAAAATGCAAAAAAAAAAAAAAAAACGTTTGAAATGAAGGAGAAAACCTTCATAAGAAAACGTAAAGCCCATCGATTATTTTGGCCGAATTGCAAAATCTAGAGAACCATTCCACTATTAAACTCTGCAGAGTCTAATTGGTCCTCGGTGGCGGGTTTGGTTCCTGATGTTGAATTAAAGGGATCTAAGACCCCTCAACAGGGCGCATGATAGCTCGTTATAAAGGTATAGTTGAGGATATTCATTTTGGGGAATAAATCAGAGCCTTTGGCTATCATTGAGGTGCTCTATCTAGAAACAACTTCATTTAGGCCTTCAAAATTTCCCCAGAAGTTTAGGAACCGAAAAACTGCTAAAACTAGTAAGTTGTCAGAAAATAGTTTTTAGCCAGTTGGAATAGGTGGGTGGCCACTCATATCCACCTAGATCAATCCTCCCTCCTTAGGAAGCAATGGTCTCCATTTCATTGAGTTTCTGGGGGAGAGGGAAAAGCATTTGTTGAATCTGCATCTTGATGAGTTGTTTGCCTTGCTGGAGAAGCTGTGTTTCTTAGCTTGTCGAAGGCTGTCACGAACCCGTTGTTGGTGGGGTTGAGTCTGTTCAAATAGTTGGGCTACATGAGATGATTGTGTGCAAAATAAATATTTGTTCTTTGATGCAATCTTGTCGACCTACTTCTGTTGGATAGAAGGTGCTTGGGCCGAGGTTGTAGTGGTTGCAGTGTCCTTCTGTTCACCTTTTGAAGATATTGTGAAGAAGATGAATTTTGTAGTGTGAGATACTACCTTGCGGCACTGTTTAGGTGGGACAGTAGTTGAAACCACCTCTGGTATCTTGTAGAGATGACCCCACAGACTAAAAATTACATTATGGAGTCGAGACTCATAGATAGCATGGCACTTCCACATATATGGCTAGCCCAAGATAACATCACAGACATCCAGTGAGGCATCATCACATAATACCTCAACTTTGAAGGGCTAGATGTCATATTATAATCGACACTATTAGTTGACATGGAGATCTTGTCCCTGGCAAAGCCACCCAATGTTATATGGATGTGGGTATGGTGTTGTCGAAAATCCCAATAGTTTGACGACCTCTGTTGAGATGAGGTTCTTCTCACTTCCACTATCAACAATGAAATGCAACAGGGTCCCCTTCACCCACATCTGTGAATCAAAAAGGCACTCCCCCTCTTCAGGATATTTTGGTTCATCTGGTTGAATTGTTGCGGTGGTAATAGTAGAAGTGGGGTCTACGTCAATGATCTGTCTTTTCCCATTATTTTCTGAATCAGATTTTGAATCAAGGTTCGACTCCTTATCTTTGATATCGACCACCAATGAATATTTTGAGTGACATTCATCAGTTTTGTGCTAGGATATTTTGTGGAGATCACACCACTTTCCATTGTCCTTCTTCATCTTATAGTGTCCCTTCTTTTCTTGTGGATTGGACTATTTTTCAGGAGGTCATTTTTTAGGGACGTCTTTATCATACTTTGGTTGTTGCGGATTTGCATACCCGAACTCTCATTTGTTCTGGTGCCTAAATTTATGCTCAATTTTGACATCATATCGATAGGCATATCCCAATCATGAGATGTCCAGAAACTCCATTTTATTTTGGATGTATATATGTAGAGCCCCACAGTATTCCAGAACCAAATGCCACTCAGAATATTTGATACCCAACTTGGTGTGCAAGTTATGGAAGGTATTGGTGAAATCTGGCACTGCTTGGCCCCTCTCTTGACGAAGCGTGGTCCATCTCATGTATTGGTCATCATAGTTACCAATAGGGTAATATTGTTCCTTGACCGCATCCACAAAAAAATCCCAAGTGGCCTTAACCCCATATATTCCCAACTCCTATGTGGAAATTTTCTCCCGATAAGTTTCCCACCAATGCTTGACATGGGGGAGATCCTTAAGGAGTGTGAAGGTGATGTTTTCCCTGTAGGAAAAATTGTGAACAAAGAAATAACCTTCTAGTAGATTTAACCATTTTTATAGGGCATCCGCATCGATCTAACCTTCAAATATAGGAATATCAAAATTAACTTGTACCTTGAAAGGCGAGGTGCCTCCAAAGTGGATTCTTGATGAAGATGCACCTGTTATCGACAGGAGTTGAAGGATGTGGGAAAAATTATCCATCATTTCATCCCTTTGTCGCATGAGAGCTTGCTCAAGTAACAAATTAATATAATCGTCTACTCTGTCATTTTTATTTTCTTCCGCCATGGAGGGTTTCTTGGGCATGTGAGAGATATTTTCCTCAAGAGAGACAATCTTGAGACCCAACTTGCTATACTCGGACCTTGTCGGGGACATGCACTGAAAAAAATGATCAAGAGCATCCTTCTCTGATACTACTGATCCAGATTATTTTTGGCATGAAATGAGAGTGGAGATATAATAAATAAATGTATAGAGATATCTTAGATATACAACAATATAACAAAAATATATCAGATATGCAACCATAAACACAGAGATACAATAATACACAATTTCTATTAATGAGCGAAATGTACAAAACTGTAGAAATACAAAATGAAAGACTTGCTAGAATGGTGGAAGCTTATCTCTAAGAAGAGATGTAATGGATAATCAAATTCGTAAGAATATGAATGTTACAATGAAGCTCCAAATTCATTTTTATCATAAATAAAATCCAAAACCCTAACCCTGAAATATGAAAAGCCAATAGTTTTGTGGACCTTGTTTTTGGTAGTTCCGTGTATCAACTTCCCGAGGGCGTAACTTTGGCATACCATGTCTGTTTGGGGTGAACGATACCTCGTTGGAAAGGTATCATTAAAGATATTCATTTTGAGGGCTCAATTAGATACTTTATATATCATTGAGGTGCTCTATCCCAAAAAAATTCATTGAGGCCTTCAAAATGGCCCAAGAAGTTTAGGAACCGAAAAATGCTAAAAATAGTAAGTTTCCAAAAAAATGTTTTGAACCAGTTGGAATAGGTGGGTGGCCACTGATATCCACCTGCATTAGGTAACCTCCAAGAACCCTACAATCACACACCAAAAAATGGTTTTGTTGTCAAGACCCAATTTTGAAGTGAATCACTAGAGGATGCATCATCATATTTTTAAGTCTCACATTGAGAATTGGTGGGAAAGAAGGTATAAAGAGTTTGTACAAAAAGAATTCGAGTTACAACACACAATCTTGAGGGGTGTGAAGAGCATTGTATTTTAATTAGAGCTTGTGTGTGACCAGTACAATATATTTTGGATTTGATTCCCTACAGAAGTGTTTCAATGGTTAAAACAATTGCAAGAAGAATCAAAATATAAATATCGAGTCAAGAGAAGCTATAATTGGATTGTTGAGAATTTAGTATATCTTCACCAGTAATATCATTAGGTCTGTAGAGTTGTGGATTTTTTGGTACAAACCACCTTGGAGGGATATATTATTGAATTTTCAGCAGAAAACCACCAATCTTTTCCAAAAGCAGAAGTCGTATTCAAAGAAGGAGCCTGAGGAATACTATTGCGGGAAATCCCCCTTTGGATCAAAACTTTGCTAGTGTAAGAGGGAATGTTACCTGCTCCAATTGAAATGGTAGTGTAAACCTTGTGCATGAGGGGCACGTGATTTAGGAAATGGTTCATGAGTTCAGTTTCGTAATTTCTTGAAGTATGGGGGGTCATCGAGTGAATAGTGCCAGAGATGAGAAATCTTAGAGGAGGGTTGTCGTGGTCGAAAATATGTGGAAAACAAATATGAGAAAATTGATGAAGAGTCTTGATTAGTCATGGAATGATATTGGCTTCGAGAGTAGTTATAGTGATCCAGGTGGATCTCAGTGGTCAACCACCTTTTCCACTGGATCAACATTTTGAGCCCATGGTTTTGATAAACCATGATATTCACCCTTTTGATGGTGAATGGAATGTAACACCATCTTCATTTTTTAATTATAGACATCATGTAATGATTTCCTAGTGGTCTTATGTGCATGCCTACAACATAGTGTTAGTGCATCGGATCCCATTAGAACTCTGTAGTTAAACATGTTTGGCCTAGATTAGTACTGCGATGATTGATCACCCGGGAAGTCCTAGTGTTTTACATGCCTGTGGAATTTTATAAACTTAGATTTATTTATCCCACATGCATCATGGGATTTTTCTCCTATCACTCTATCATATATAACTGAGGTGAAGGAGGCCCTTTAGGCATGCAACAAAGTGTGATGTAAATCTTGTTGCGAATGAAGCATAGCCAAAATCTCTTTATTTTCATAGATAAGCTACCCCATTCTGCCAATTTGTGTTCTACAATGTTTTTCTCTCTCATTCATTAATAAAAGTTGGGTTTCACTATATTTTTGTGTTCTCTTCTATATTTTTGTTTTTGTCTCATTTCATTCTTAGTATAATCTGGATCAGTGGTATCAAAGCAGTATGCTCCTTTTTGTTTCTCAGAGAAGGTCCCTGACAAGGTCAGGGTATAGAGATTTGGGTCTTGAGCTAGTTTCACTTTAGGAAAACTGCTCTTGCCAGCCCAAGAGACCTACGATGGAAAAAGAAAAGAGAGATGACAAAGTAGGAGATCCTTTCAAGACATTTCTCGAGTAAGTCCTTGTGCGAAAAAGGAATGAGAAGATGGAAAACTTCACTCAGATCCTTCGAAGACTATTGATGATGACAGTCGAGGAATATTCGACAAACAACCATTTTACGATTACTGTTCCCTTCAAGGTACAAGTCAATTTTGATATCCCCTTATTTGAAGGAAATATAGATGAAGATTCTCTAGAAAAATAGTTGAATCTACTAGAAGGTTATTACTTCGTACAATATTTTTTCGACACTGAAAAGATCACCTTCATGCTCCTTAAATCCCTTCCCCGTGTCAAAGTTTGGTGGGAAGGTTACTGGGAAAGGTACAACGTGGATGAATATACACCATTAAGGAGAGAACCCACTTGGTCAGTGTTTGTATATGCCCTAAAGGAGGAGTTATACCCTATCATAAACTATGATGACCAATACATGAGATGGACGACTCTGTGTCAGAAAAGAGATCAAACAGTGCTAGAGTACACTAAAATATTCCATACCTTGCACTCAAATCTAGGTATCAAATACTTCGAGCAGAACCTAGTTTTAAAGTATCACATTGGTCTACATAGGTACATTCAAATAGAGATGGATTTCTTGGACATCTCCTCACTGGGTGTTGCTTATCGATATGCAGTCAAAATTGAGCATAAATTCAAGCAATAGAGTAAGCGGGGATTCAAGTTTGAAAATACGCCACAAAAGAATCATGGAAAAGGAAACCCTAACTCATAAAATGAAGGACAGAGAAAGGAAGGACAACCTCAAGAGAGTCAGTCCATGACATTGGGAAAGAAGGGTAACATAATTCTAAGAAATACATTGGAAAGTGGTGTGAGTTTCACAACATCCCCTGGAACAACCTAGATGAATGTCGCTCAAAACAATCATTGGTGGCTGAGATCAAAGAAAAAGAATCGAAACCTGACTTGGACTTTGATTCAAAGAACAATAAAGGTAAATAGATCATCGATGAAAAACCCACTACTACCATCGCGGCTACAACAATACAACCAGAATAATGAGAGGATCTTGAGGAGGGGGAGTGCCTCTTGCACTCGTAGATGTGGGTAAAGGGGACCCCACTTCATTTCATTGTTGACAGTGGGAGTCAAAAGAACCTGATCTCAACCGAGGTTGTCACTAAATTGAAGTTGTGAATGATACCACACCCACAACCATACACCATTGGATGGTTGATTCGGGGACGAGGATATTGAACAACACTAGTTTCTTTGTGAAGCCATATGGAGGTCTCGTGGAACTCTAGATGCAAACAAATTGGTAGAGTTTCAAATCACATTGAAAGGTTGAGCTTTAATGTGGTACATGAAATTTATTGATCCCGTGAATACTCAAGGGAAGGATTTCACTCTTGCTAAGGTAAAACATAGGTTTATAGTCGAATTCCACTTACCACAGTTAGAGAAACAATCTCTCTATGAGTTGTGAGAGATTAAATACAGACATGATGAACCCACATGGGATATAACCAAAGGTTTAAGGACACGATAGAGAAATTGGAAAACTCCATCCACAAATACCATCAATGAGAATGGTTTATATAAGGGATGTTACCATTGACCTAAATTCCTTTGACTCAATAAAAAATAGCTACCTTGGGAGAAGCGATAGAGAAGGACATGAAGATAAAGTCTATGGCAGGATACCCTGGAAGCTTGCAAGTGATTAGACCACCTGAAGATCACAGTATTGCGTAGTTGCAGGGAAAAATATTCGCATTTACTGAGAAGATTCAGGAGCTGGCCCTACCGAAATCAAGTCGACCATAGGTATGGTTCATTTCCAGTTATATAGAAGGTCATACAACAACAAATTGTATGAGATTGAGGGGTGCAGGACCCTCTACTAATCCTATGGAAAGCCCGCCAATAGGGCCATCAGTAGAACTCACACAAATTGTGGCTACAATGCCATTTCATGGGCCTATACAATATCATGCTTTCTCTAATCATCAAGGAGGGAAAAATAATGAATATTGTGAGATTTGAAAAATTCATAAGCACTCTCCAAGGAATTGCCTATTTTTACATAAATATACCCTGCCTCAAATACTTTGTACTATGAATTTTGTGGGTCACCTACCCATACTACAAAGAAGTTTCACAATCTTGATGCTCTCGTAGACAAATTGAATCGTTCATCATTTAGGATTGACAAAGCTCCTCAATGGTTTAGAGGAGGTCTTTGGGGGGGGGGGGATTCAGAGGTGGATGGACTGGTGGAAGAGGACCAGTTCATTGTTACAATTGCGATAAACAAGGGCATCCAACAAGATATTGTCCACTTCCGAGAATACCTTGGTGTGCACATTGTATAAATAACACCCATACCATCGAGGATTACCCTTATTTGATTGCCAAATGGGAAGATCGTGCAAGACAAACAAGATGAAATTTGATAAATTTTGAACCTAGACTTATTTTTTAATAAAAAGATTCTAATGTTAACATTATTACTAGAGGAAGAACAAGGATTGGTGTTGATTTTAACAATTCCAACAAAAGTAAGATCTAGAAGGTGATACCTACAGATGATAAGTACGATCATGTAAGGCAAAAGGATATTTTCAAGAATGAACTTGAACTCTTTAGACAAATGTCTAATCCTACAATGTCGATATTCATAGAACCAAGTTTTGAGCTTCAACCAATAGTCACAGAAAATCTTGTTGCACAGAGGGACCCCCAGGGGGATCACACAAGGCTATTAGCTTATGGTTCCAACTATTTTTCGACATTTGGGATGATGAACAAATCATTAAGAAGTTGTGGAACACGATCAAGGTGATTTTAGGGGGTGAAGAGAGGCCAGAAGAACTGATTTCTCCTAATCTTCCGGAGAGGAATACAAGTATGGTACAAAGGATGAAGAGGAGATATGGAATAGAATTTAGACTAAACGCCAACATCGAATACTATGAGATTAGGGATGTCATGTTATATTTGGGATCTGACATCAACATACTGTCAAAGAAGACTTGGGAAGAAATAGGCAAGCCCAAGATCGTCTATTCACCTATTCAGCTAGAGAGGGTGAATCATTATTGTATCTACCCTATTCGAAGGATGAAAAACGTTGAAGTGGAATTGGTTGGCGTAAAAACAATGGAAACCTTTGAGGTCATGGAAATAATGGGGGAGGAATATTCATATCCATCCTTATTGGGAATTAAATAGGCCTATGAAAATTACATTGTCATAGTTCTTAAGAAGGAAATTATGACCTTTGAAGTGGATGGCATGAAAGTAACCTAGGATCTAGACCCATACTAAGGCCCTTGATATATTGATCCAACAGACGAGAATATAGACCAAGATGTCCTGGATAAACTTTACACTCTGACTAAATGGAAACTAGTAGACTACATCAACTATACTATAGATAGATCAGTAAGTTCGCAGAGCATTCAATCTGCCAGCAAATATTCAAAGGCAAATTTTGATAATTGGCAACAGGGAAGGTATGAAATTTTTTCAAGACGTTGTGCAACTATCAGAGAAATCGGGTGGATGATTGGACGATATACAACCTATTAAAGGAGCACACAGGTCTATTACAACTGATGTTTCATCATTAACGATAGATACAAATTTCCCTAAACCTGAAAAAGTGTGTTTTTCGTGTACCATTTGGGAATCTACTAGGACATATAGTATGTAGGGAAGGAGTGTTGGTGGATCCTTCCAAAGTTGTTGTGATACTGAATATGTGTCCTCCTACAACTTATAAACAATTTCGGTCAATGTTGGGTTACATGGGATACTATCACAAGTTACACAAGCATAGTCGCCCCATTGGAAAAGTTGCTACATAAATCTAAGGTTTTTAGTTGGATGTCAGAATGTGCTCAAGCCTTTGACACCCTCAAAGAAAAGTTAAGAATTTCTCACATCCTCATCTATCCAAATTGGAAAGTACAATTCCATGTGTGCATTGATGCTCCTGGCATTTCTCTAGCGGTTATCATTGCACAACCTAGCGAAGGAAACCTAGATCATCTTATTTATTTTTCCAACAGGAAGCTTTCCCAGGATGAGTGCAAATAAAATACGACTGAAACGGAAGGTTTGGAAATGGTTTATGCTTTGAAAAAAATTAGACACTATGTTCTAGGAAGTCATTTTAAATTCTTTACTGATCACTCTACTTTAAATTATCTAGTTAATAAACATGTTTTAGAAGGAATAATTTTCAGATGGTTGTTGTTGTTTCAGGAGTTTTCTTTCAAGGTCATTGTTAAGCCAAGAAAATTAAATGTATGTCCAGATCATTTGTCTAGACTAGAGTCAGGAGAGAGTGGTGGGGTTGTAGACTATCATCTCCCAGGTGCATATATTTTTAAATTTGAAGCTATTCTTGATTACTTGTCTGAAGTTGCCTTATTTCTGAGCACAAGTGCATTCCATGAAGGCTATTCCGCAAATCAAAAGCAACACCTTTTGGTTCATGCAACAGTCTATCAGGTGATTGTAGTTCAATTTTACAAGTTGGGATTGGAAAATATCCTCAAACAATGTGTACTTGACTATGAAATACCTTCTATTTTGTGGGAGTGTCAGAGTGGAGTTGTGGGAGGACATGTGGGAGGAAAGGAAACTACCCAAAAAATATTACAAGCAGGAATGTAGTGGCCAACAATGTTCAAGGATGCCAAAGATTATGCCATGGCATGTGATGTCTGTTAGTGAGTTAGTAATCCATCCCACCGCTATGATTTACACTTACACCCTGTTAGAGCACTGCAAGCCTTTGAAAATTGGATTGTTGATTTCATTGATCCGATACACCCCCCTATGAAACATTCAAAGGAGAGATATATTATTGTCGTAATTGATTACTTGACTCGTTGGACTAAGGCCAAAGTTGTTTGAGACTTATCTACAAACAAAGAAGAATAGTTTATTTTTGAGATCATAATTACCAGGTTTTGATGTCTTCAGAGTTTAACCAGTGATCAAGGTGCCCACTTTATTAGTGATACTATATCCACCCTCACGAGAGATTTTTTTATCCAACGCCATAAGAGAAGTCGATACCATCCACAAGTTAATGGAGTAGTAGAAGCCTTCAAATAGATCTTAGAGAGGGGCCTAACTAAAGTATGTTGTGGAAATCGTGATGATTGGGATGAGAGATTTCCAGCTGTGTTATGGGCTTACCGAACCACTACAAATAAATTACATAGGTTTACCCCATTTCAATTGGTATATGGAAGAGAAGTGGTAGTGACAACTGATTTTATAACTCCGAGCATGTTCATTGCACAAGCTACTAAAATGTCAGATGAAGAATCTATCACAACTCGATTTGCGGAACTTATGGAACTTGAATAAGCTAGATTCTTATCCAATTTTCATCAAACTGTGGAAAAGGATTGGAAAAAGGCTTGGAATGACAGACATATTAAAAATAAGTCGTTCGTTCAGGGTGATCACATCCTATTATACAACAAAAAGTATCAAAAACACCTAGGGAAGTTACAAATGCATTGGCAGGGACATTTTATAGTTGCGTAAATCCATGAATCCGGTGTTCTTAGGATCATGCAATGAGATGGGAATATTCATCCAATATGGGTGAACGTCGCACGCCTGAAGCCCTACATTTATACTTGAAAAGTGAAGTCTCGTCGCACTACTGTGACCAGGAGTGATTCTAGTAGGTAGGTTTTTTCATTAATTATTTTTTCCCATTTCTGTCAATAAATTGGTGACATGTTTGACTATCACTTGTCCTAGGGTTTAGTTGCCATCGTAACATTTTCCAACTTGGATATCACCTTTTTGGTCGGGGGATTCTAGTCGAATAATTATGTCTTTAATACTTTCCTTGTTCAAAGTTCGTGCCCTGTCACTGCCACTTCATCTATTAAATGTCATTAGTAACTTTTTCTTCATTGTCCTACTAACCCCTAATTTGAGTCATTTAAGTCCCACCAACTATCATTACCTTTCTGATTAATTATGGGTGGGGTCGTTAAATGTTTCGGGTACTGCATCCTATCAACGTCTTCTCAATAACTTTGTTCGTTCCTACCCAAATCGCCTCAAATATTTTGTTGTATCCACTCGTCATATCTGACATAATTCCAAATTGCTACCATGTTGAATCCGTTAATGGTTGATAATATCGTCACCACCCCTCGACATTTCCTATAAACTCACCTTTGGCCGACTACTCATCGGTATCGTGTTTTAATCAAATTCCTTGTATCTTCAGTCTTGTATCCCCTTAATAACTCAGTGAGCCTATGTTTTTGCCTCTATCCACCATGTTATTTGTCTATCAATTCCATTCTGCTACGATGGTTTGTACATTGGCCTAGGCATCCCTTCCTAAAACAATTATTCCAAAGGGAATCCATTGATCCACGGGTTGTTGTTTAGGGTGATCTCCATGGAAAAGTCAAGCAAGATCGACTGGTCGACCTTGATTTCACAGATGCTTCCTTGTTTCCACAAATGGATATTCATGCATTTATGGATGTATCACATTGTCGGACGAAAACTTTCAATGGTAATGGAAACTTGAGTACATACCACTGCGGGATTCTACCTTGATGAGTCTTCATGACCTACCAATCTTTGGCACGACCGAAGAAGTCACTCGAGGCACGAAATTCCTCATCAGTCGAGTGCACAAAAATACCTTATGGTTATACTAGGCCTACCCCATCCATGTAGTGAACATTCATAAGCTCATCGGTTTTTCCATGGAAGGTCAAGATGTCATAGATGGCTTCCAGGGATCTGGGAAGCATGATCAAAAAAAGGGTGAAATTAGCCTATATGACAAATATGGAACCTGACGAGGAGGTTGTGAAGTTCACATTGTGCCAATCAATGATGAAAAGGTTCACATGGCCTGCTATTTTATTGCTATGAAAGTAATGAAGAATTACGTGAAAGGTGAGTGCACCCTTGATGCCATAGCAGTAGAAGAATTCAACAAAAATGGTGCACCATTGAATTGGTGTAAATATTTTCTCACTAAACTATTGCAAGCTTATGAGAATGAACATGAGAAGCCAAGGTACTTCATGTATGGCTACTTATTGGTAGCACTCCCTATGTGAAAGTGGTAATCGTTGGAGGGTCGCAATATATCCCACAGTCTTGATGATTGTATCGACAAACTCTTTGACCCCTGGTATTCACACTATGACCACCAATGAGAAAGCTCACATTGCATCCTTTTCACAGTGGTATAACGACCTCATTTCCATGACAAAAAGGCCACAAATCCCATAAGAAATGCTAAATCAGCACACTCACAACATATGGTTTGGGATGAGCCGAGACCATACGTTTTTGCGACCTCTCTGGGTTGCTCCAGCTCTCTTCCATATAACCCCTTTACCATTTTATTAGGATGAGGCAATGTTCTACAAGGAATTCACTGCATGGTCGGGTGTCACTGTCGAAAAGAAGCGATCAGGTTTCTCCTACATGATGGTTGTCATTGCACAATGGTCGTCTCCTATGAAAAGACCTATAATAGGTACCAACTCAACAAAGAGGGAACATACGCCTTCAATCTCATAGGAAGGGGAAGATGAAGGTGAAGAGGAAGCGTTATCAAGGGGGACAGTTTGGATCCCATTCTCCACCATTCCAGACAATGCCACCATCTCAGGTAAGAAATTATGTGAATTCCTTACTTCTTATTTTCCTATAAAGAGGCAACACACTGACTCTCCCTCCAAGTTTTTCATTGACCCCATTGTCACTCACACCACTATGTTGTCTTCCCTTATGTTAACACATAGGATGTATAGGTCTTGATGTCATGATATTATCCATCATTATAAGGATAAGTCCTCATGAGTCACACCTTGTTTTCTTTTTCATCATTACTTTCACAGGTCACACCTCCATGGTTGTACTCAAAGTCTCCCCTTTGTCACTATAAATCCATTCAAGTGTGCAAGCTATGTTTGATTTGGCGCTGCGAACTGGTGGAAGAAGAGGGTTGGAGGTTAGGTGGCTTACAGGCATCTGAGTGAAAATATGAAATTACCAACATCAAAATCATATCCATCAGGTAGTCCATGAGATATTTTGTGTTGTTTGGAGGTCAAGAAAGGGCTTGGCTACTTGATTTTCCTTTGGCGTTGCGGAATTCGCTGCAGAATTTTATGTAGCAGTTGCTTTTACAGCTTTGATCATAAATCCAAAATAGTGAAGTGGGTTTCTCTGAAATTGATTGTGAAGGAAAATGATATCCTTGTTGACTCGCTGACCAAATTTCAGCCTAACCCAGTTTGGCATTTGAGAGAAACAATTAAAACACCAGTGCACTATGGAATGTGTTGCCAACTCTCTGTTTTGCATAGTTGTTGGATATTATCCTTGTTGGGAGGTTTCCACCTGTCCAGGAGGGTTCAAATGACTTCTCATGGATCAATTGTATGTCAAGGGAACCCTGCACCTAAGTTTTACCTCCATTAAATACCTCATGCAATGAGTTGGAAACAATTTATTAATGACTTCCAACCATTTCCTGAAAATTAGCAGTTTGTTGGATTTTGTCTCTTTGATTGTTGCCACCTATATCCAAGGCCTATAATCCAATGAAATAGATGGGATTCGACCTCCTAAGGATATTTGGATGCTACTTTAAATTTAATGAAGGAGGGAGCTCTCGAGGAAATTTTGGATTCATGATCCAAGAGAGGAGAGAGCTAGATGAGCAATTGAGTTTCTCATTTGTAAGCCTGAGGGCATGTGTTGTAGGCATTTCTTCCATTAGAGATTCATGAGAGTTGTTTATCAGACTTTGTGTTCTTTATTATCATTTTACCTTGTCATCTAGCTTGAATGGAATTGCAGGAATTGAAGATCAATGGTTTTTCATGAGGCAAGAGATTCATGAGCTGCAAATGTTTTGTAGTAATTGCCTCCTTTCATGATCTTTGTTCTAGTTATCCTTTAAGTCATTTTCGCAGAGAGGATCTTTGTTTGATGATATTCTTGTTTTTGTTATCTTTCTTATACCTCCATCCATCAATTATATCCCTTTTGGTCTGGTATGAGATTGAGTGCCTCTGAGTTGTAGGATGTGTTGACTCCATGCCCAATGGAATGACTTTGTTGATTGTTTTCTACCCTCTTTCTTGCTCTTCCTTGTTGATCCTCCCTTTTAAAATTGATTTTATTTTTCAGGTTTGAATTGTTGATGTAAAATACCTTTTTAGTGATTTTAATGAAACAGAGTCTACTATGGTTTTGATGTATCAGATATAATGAAATCTTGTTTAATGGAAGTTAGCTTCCTTTTTCGCCATCTTAATCTCTCTCACTCTGAAATTTTACTGTCATTGAAGGATTCAAATGGTGTTTTGTAGTTGTATGACCCTGGATGTTTGATTGTTATATTGTTATAGATTTCTCAAATTTCGTTTGTTTGGATTTAAGAAGTTCTTGTATATGAAGCATTTCTCTTCTTTGTCTACTAGCATAGCCTGAAGCTAGTGGTAGATTCACTTCATTTTCTTACTAAGTCTTCCTCCTATCCACACTAATATTTAAAACCCTTACCTAAGCTAAACAATACCTCTTTTGTTGATGCACTTTATCCATAATTCATTGTGTTTTGACATTGTTGAACTGAGTTTTATCCATTTGACACTTCATTTGAAAACTTATCTCATAAACCTATTGATGGGCAATGATCTTGCACTTTAGCAGTCAAAGTGTAAATTTAAGTACTAACACCTTCCACCTCTAACCCACACTTCTACCCCTCTCATAGGCACCACTACCCCCATTCCTTCCTTGGTTCTTGTGATAACCATCCTTGACAACCCCCTAGTGAAGCAACCATCTACCCTCATCATTGAGGAGCTCCCCAACCAGCAGCCTAGTTTGTCCGCCATGCCCCATTCATTACTCCACCCTCCCCTACCCGAGCCTAGTTAGACATGGTCTTTCCAGATTTTATTGACCCCTATGCCACAATTGTTGGCACCACCATTCTCATCCCATCCACTTTCCCCCATGTTCTGTGGATCCAAGTTCCCTTAGACACACAACCAAGCATTGTTCTCCATTCCAAGTCAGAGACAGGGCTAGAGGTACACACACAGATGGATCTGGATTCTCCAAATACATAAATGGATTTCTATGAAGACACACACTTGGATCGTAGTGTTAGTTCCATCAAGGAAAAAAATTCACCCATGCTACAAGACCCCCAACATTGTTGAGCTAACCTTGAGCTATGTCTGGAGAAAAGTGGTGTGGTTGTAGCACTTCTACAGGTCCAGGTCCAAGACCGGTTTGCAGGAAGCTTCAGAGCTCCCTCAGCTAGTCCATATGGTGTTGGTAGCCCCATCTTGTCATAAATTTTTATTATGAGTAGCCAACCACTTACTTCAAGGTTTCCCTTCGATCCTTATCTTACTAGTGCAGAGCTTTCCACATGGGCTATGCTACAACTTTTGCATATTTTTCTCTCCTCTACTGATCATCTAGAGTAGTATATCACTGCAGTTGAGAAAACAAACAATGAGCTCTCACATAAAACACAAAAACTGCGATTGTTCGTCACAGTATCCTCTTTAGTCGTGGAATATGAGCATGGATTGCATGTGTAGGTCAAATCCTCCATTGTGGTTGTGTCATATAAACTAGTCCAAGTCTAACCCACTTTTAGACAAATGGCACATGAGCTACCTGAAGATATCACTCCAGTTTCACCTCCATAACGATTTGAGCTCATTGTCAGTGTCTGGTCACGAATGGTTTCAAAGAAGGATACTCTACAACATGAGTTGGTTGTGATTAAGTTGAAACAAAAGGAGTAGTCCAAATAAATAATGCAAAATCTTACGCAGGTAGTTGCAAAGGGAAATTTGGTCAGGTCCTCGCTTCATGCCCATGCTGAGGAATGTCACTAGCTATTTGAAATGGTCAACCAGTCAAATAATTGTGTGCATGGCTCAACAGGATGCACGCAGAAGCTCAATCCCTTATTGACCTCATTGAGTAGGAAGCCAAGTTTTCTGAAATCCAGGTCGAAGATGAACAACTGGATGCGCTGGATGAGTCTACAAGGGCCACTAAGAAAGAGATTTGCAACATCCATCCCACAGTGAAATTCAAATATGTCCATTTGCAGCAACTTGATTCCATTGTTGAAACATAATGTATTACTCTATTGGCTACACAACCGGAGGATCCCGATGTGACTGTCTCTCAAGAATTTGTTGCGAGAGCCTCGATTTTGGCAAGGAAATGGAAGGACCGTGTTGAGCACTATGACAGTTTTCACAAACGGTCTCTCACCATTGTACTAGAGTTAGGCCCTTCGTTTGTATAAGGTCAGGGAAAGAGAAAGAAGGTTGAATCGGGATGAGTCAAAGGTTGTGGTTAGGGTCTGTTGGGCCCTCTAGTTTTGAAGAGAATCTGATTTTAGGAAAGCTTAAAGTTTTGTGGAAAGCGCAGTAGGGAAGTGAAAAATAGCTAGGATGAGCGAAAATCTAACTGCAAGTGTTCCAACAGTGAAAAACGTTCATGCGTCAACTGGACAAGCATTGGAAAGAGATAAAATATTTGAGATCATGCAAGTAGAAAGCAATAAAACACAGCGGAAGAAGAATCAAGAAAATACAACAACAGAATCAAGAAGCCAAGAAGCACCCAAGGGAAAAATTATAAACATGGATTTATGTAACGAGAAATGGGTTATGAGGGTTAAGTTATTATGATCACCCGTTGTTATTGAGTGAGTCTCTAGAGTTGTTACACAGGGTGTGGAATGTCATTTTGTTTTGCGCACAACCTTGGAGTCTGTAATGGGTATTTGGGAAATATCCTCTGTTGTATTAGTGAACGTTTGAGAGTTACAATCCATGGATGACCAATTTTGTGATGTTTTTAATATAAAAGATTATTCTGACTCTAAAATTTTGTTGTGATGTGTATGAATATCTAATTTCTATGATGCGCAATCCACTATGTCCTATTTATTTGGTATTTGGTTGTTGATTCGCAAGTGTCTTTGGTGTATGGACTTTTCTTTATGATTGTGCAACCTAGTTTAGCTTACGTTTATGATGTCCTAAGATTCTTGGTCATATAATTATTTAAATGTTCAGATATGAATATGCACTGTGTTGCACCAAACCCAATGATCCATCCTATTTGACTCACTTCACCACTTAATTCTCGATTGTGCTTTGAGTGAGACCTCCTTCCCTTGTGTAAGGTTGAATATACCATCACTACTAGACTACAATGGTACCTATGTTGGTAACCTCCGTGAACCCTAGTCTCATTCACGCGCCAATAGGTGGTAATGAGATATGGTAGGAAATCAGTTTTATGCTTCTTGTGAAGTGTTACACTCAAACTATGGAAAGTGATTTGATATGGTATTTCTTAAAGAACCAACATATTTGTCATGGACTTTGGTAGGGCATGAAAACCCTTTTTATCTCCTACAATGTGAATGTAAGTTTTATACTCATTCAAATACCAATTCTTGATGGGTATTATTACTTCGTTAGCTTCATATAAAAATCTATGGCATGGATTATCAAATATCTAGTCATATAATTGTGCCAAGAAGTTGTTGCAAATGGATAAGTATCTAGAGTTATACTTTGATTACCATAATTGTTGGAAATAAAGATGATCAGGTAAACCTTGGGGATTCCAACTCCACTTCATTCCAGGAAATGGGTTAAAGGAAAACATAATACCAAGTAAATATGAAGAAAAGTGAAATTTGATCATTTGGTCCATTGGGGTATCATGCACTTTTTTGATAGCCATGTTGAAGCTTCTTTACAAGATTTCAACCCATTTGAAACAAGTCCCCTCATATAATTCCTAAATAATTGAAGGGATCCACATGTATTTCATGTGCATTGTGTCATTTTCTCCATATATTCTACACATTAAATCTACAATATTGATCCAGGGGATCAAAATATGCTCAAAAATCAAAGTTCTCGGAATTGCTTGAAAACAGACTCATGCGTAGGCCTCGTCCTCGCAATCCCAACACAACTTTAATGGGTTCAAACAGACATTGTATGCGAGAGATATCGCGTTCTGTCCACTTTTCCAAACATGCAAAATTTTTGTTGACTGTACAGTCTGTATTGTTGACTGTGCAGACCGTACTAACACGTGGTAGGGTGACTTTGTTGAAACATGGTAGGGTGATGTGGAAAGATACGTGGCAGGGTGACTAGACAGGTGTTGTGGTAGGTGCGTACGTGGATGCAAGATACCAGATATATAAAATATGCAGAACAGAAATGAAATGCTAGAAATGGAAGAATAACAGTAAAATATCCAGCATAATCTTCACAATACACAGAAATGATATACGAAATAGCAATAGAAAAAGCACTTTGATTCAGATAGAAATGTTCACAAGCCTCTTCAAGGGGGCAACCTCCAGTCGAGCAACACTCTGTTACAATAATCTCCAAGCTAGGGTTTTCATACCCTCGACCCTTGTTTATACTAAATATGTCTATTAAGAGAAGCATCTAGAGGAAGATCCTTCTAGAAGCGGAAGCTTCTATTAGGTCTTCTTACATCCACCTTATTCTATTTTATTGAA
>ML811704.1:46706-65832 GCA_009831015.1 Picea engelmannii | reverse complement strand
TAAGAGAAGCATCTAGAGGAAGATCCTTCTAGAAGCGAAAGCTTCTATTAGGTCTTCTTACATCCTCCTTATTCTATTTTATTGAAAGGCCTTATTAATATTGACCTTTATTACATCTGAATACATTGATCTACCTATGTGCGAGTTAGGACCTTAACAGTGGACCTATCCTAGACTGACATGTGTCCTTTAGGTGGTGAATGGGAAGGTGCCACATGGCCCAACCAAGGGCCACCACATGGCACCCCGTCATTGGTTGGTTGATTAAAAGGTTTGTCTGGACTCCACCGGATTTGAACACGTGACCTCTGGGTGTGGGAGTGACTTGCCAAGGGTTGGGATACCAACCCGCCCGCATTTGTTTCTGAACCATATAGTTCAAAACAAATATTTGAATTGCATTAAGTTTTCGATCGGGCAGAGAAAGGGTCGGGGCTTAGCCCCAGCCCTGGTCACACGACACCTTTCCATATGACCCCAAGCATGAAGACTCCACCGGATTGCGGGAAGGTGTTATATTTAAGGTTGACACTGGGCCACATGGGCCATGCGACCAAAACCTCCACCAAGAAAGGCGCTTATGCCTCCTAACTGTTCAACAATTCGCCATGATTTACAGAATGGGCATGGTGCTGAGTTTTTGGCACGGGAAATGCCTCTGAGCTAGGTTAGTCACACATAGGTGCATTTTGGCAAGCAGAGACAACAAAGAATTGGGAGAAAACTTCCAAAGTTGTATTTTTCTCAGTTTTTTTCCAAACCAAGTGCAAGAAGAACCCAACTAGGGTTTTTTGGACGTTTTGGAGCCATTGAATCCATCTATTTTTCATTTTGATCATTGTAAAGCACTGATTTTGACACTTTGAGCATTAATGAAAATAATCCATTGGAAGATGGACCAGGAGATGTAGCCAAAGAGAGGGGTGAATTCCTTTATCATTTTATTGTGTTAATTTGTTTACTTTGATGGATGTTATGTATTTTTATGCTTCTCATGATTAAGTAAAAACTCATTAAGTTTTATGTGTTTGTAACTTGATCCTATTACCCAAGCACATACAAATTACACTTGCAATTTTTAAGAGACTCAAGCCTTTTCATTTTCAGATCAAGTTGGTATCAAAGCATAGGTTTTTGAAGGTTTGAATGTTTGCAAGTGTTTGTTTTCTGGTGCTTACAAGGTTGAAGCTCATAAGAGGAGAAGGTCAATTTGTAGAGCCAAGTTCTCAACTTTCAAGAAGGAGAACTACACAATAACCTCAATCTTCAAGGATATATTCACCAAGTATGGCTCATGAGGAGAGTCATGAAACTCTTACTTCAGAGGATGAAACTTTCAGAAAATCTTTCTATGATATGACATAAATGGTGAAAGTTTTATTTGAAGAAAGAAATGCAAGATTGCAAGGTGAAAGCTCAAATCCTCCAAAGGGTAATGAAGATAGTGGTGATAAAAATACAAAAGGAAATGGAGGGAATGGTGATACTCCACCTCCTTCACCTGCATCTTCCACTTCTTCTACCATTTCACAATAACCTCCAAATTCTCCAAAGGAACATGGTAAAATTCCTCCACAAACTCATTTTCTTAAGCTTGATATTAAGTTTGAATTGCCTATGTAAAATGGAGAGGTAAATGCTGAGAAATTGGATAACTGGATTCATCAGATTGAAGTTTATTGTAGGATACAAAGAATCAAAGATGATGAAACTAAGATTCAACTTGCTTCTCTGAGATTGGAAAGTGCAACACTCATTTGGTGGGAAGACAAGACTCACGAGGACATGAAGAAACATGGTAAAGTTTTATCCTCTTGGAATGATTTTATTGTTGCACTTAAAAAACAATTTTATCCATTAACATACATGTAGAAAGCTATTATGGATTGGAAAAATTTTAGACTAGCTAAAGGGCAAAGTGTGCAAAGCTACACTCAAGAATTTAGAAGAAGAGCTTTGATTTTGGGTATAGATTTATCTTCTCGAGAAACTTTACTCAAATACATTGGAGGATTGCATAGCTACTTGAGGCACACAATACTTATTTTTAACCCTACAAATCTAGATGAATATTGTGTACATGCAACTCATTTGGAAGCAAGAGGGAGGAATGAACCTCAAGAGGGAAGCAATAAGCCATTTGTTAAGGGAGATAAGGGAAAGAGGAAATTCAAAGGAAATGGAAGAAATAATGCTTCAGTCAAGAAAGAGGGAGAGAAACTCTCATGTAAACAATGTTCAAAGGATGGCCATGATAAAGACCATTGTTGGAAACTTCATCCTGAAATGAGACCCAAAAAGTTCAGCCATAAGGGGAAACCAAAGACTACTACAACTACACACCATCATTTAGGTTATGATTCGGGAGATGAAACAAAAGTTACAGCCATGGGTTTTCAAGGTAAGGATTCTATTGCAAGCACTAGTTCTTCAAGTAGTAGTAGCCTCAATGAAACTCAACATGAAAAATAAATAATAGAGCTTTTCCACATAAGGGTTATTTCAAAGCATACCAAGATAGATACTCTTTTTGATACTGGATCTCAAGAAAACCTCATATCTGAATACACTATCAAGAAATTAAAATTGGAAACTACTCCACATCCTAAACCATACCCTCTAGGATGGATATGTGACAATGCCAAATTGCATGTGACAAGAAGGTGTAAAATTAGTTTTTCCATCACTGCAAACTTTATAGATGAGGTAGAGCTTGATGTTATTCCATTGGATATTTGTGGTATTGTGTTGGGAAGCCCATATTTATATGATAGGAGAGCCATATTTCATCGTCATGAGAAAAAGTATCATATTTTTTTAAATGGAGTTGAGTACATTGTTAGAGCACATACAAAGAAGTTGAATTTGTCACTTGTAAATGCTGGACAAATGAAGAGATTAGTCAATGCTAGTAAGAACTGTGTCCTCTTGATGATCAAACCCAANAAGTATCATATTTTTTTAAATGGAGTTGAGTACATTGTTAGAGCACATACAAAGAAGTTGAATTTGTCACTTGTAAATGCTGGACAAATGAAGAGATTAGTCAATGCTAGTAAGAACTGTGTCCTCTTGATGATCAAACCCAAAGACAATGTTGAAAAAGAAGCTTTCCAAGGTTGTGATGAAAAGTTGAAATATGATTTATATGAGGTTTTTAACCAATATGATGAGATGTTTCAAGAACCAAAAGGATTGCCTCCAAAAAGGGGTATCCAACATGAGATACAATTACAGCAAGATTTTCCTCTTCCAAACATTGTATGTACATGATGTCAGTCATGGAGAATGATGAAATTAAAAAACAAATCCAAGAGTTTCTTGACAAAGGGGTTATCATGCCAAGAACATCGCCATGTGGGTCACCAATTGTTTTAGTTCCAAATAAAGATGTTACATGGCGCATGTGTGTATATTTCAAAGCCTTGAACAAGATTGCAGTAAAGAATCGTTATCCTCTTCCTAGAATTGATGATTTTCTTGATCAATTGAAAGATGCTAAGTATTTTACTAAGTTGGATTTGACAAGCGGATATCATCTTATTAGGATTGTTGAAGGAGACACTTAGAAGACATCTTTCAAAACAAAGCAAGGTTCTTTTGAATGGATGGTAATTCCATTTGGGATTTGTAATGCTCCTGCTACATTCATGAGAGTCAAGAATGATATTTTAAGTCCTTTGCTTGATGATTGTGTGATTGTCTACTTGGATGAAATTTTGATATTTAGCAAATCTTGTGAAGAGCATGTTATGCATGTAAAGCAATTTTTGGATGTCTTGAAGAAATAAAATTTGTTTTTGAATATGTCTAAATGTGAGTTTGGAAAGACCTCACATGTTTACATGGGACATATTGTTGGAGGAGGAGAACTGAAAATTGATCCTTCCAAGGTCAAAGTCATTGTGGATTGGCCCAAGCCCAACAATGTGACAAAGGTAAGAAGATTTTTGGGAGCAGCCCAATATTGGAGAAATTTTATTGCTAACTTCTCTTCAATTGTAGCTCCATTACATGTAGTGAAAAGAATCAAGCAAGTTTTCCAATGGGGAGGCAAGAAACAAAAAGATTTTGATGCATTGAAGGAGAATATTAGTTCAGCTCCAGTTCTTGCAATTCCTAATTTGAGACAGCCATTTGAGATCCAAATAGATGCAAGCAATTATGCAATGGGAGAAGTCGTGTTGCAACATGGTAAGCCCATTTGTTTTCATTCTGAAACTTTTAATGGTGTTGTGATTAACTATCCAACTTATGATAAGGAGTTGTATGCATTGGTGCAAAGTGTAAAAAAATGGAAACATTATTTGTTGGGAAAAGAAACTATCATTCACACAGATCATCAACCATTTCAATACTTACAATCACAAACAAAGCTACAACAAGCAAGGAACTTCAGATGGATGGATTTTCTACAACAATTCCACTTGGTTATAAGGTATAAGAAAGGAATTTATAACAAAGTTGTTGATATGCTTTCTAGGCCTATTGTTAGTGCTTTAGTTATTCTTAAGCATAATTCTACCATGCATGAGAGCTATGTTGAACAGTATGCTTTAGATGTTGATTTTAAAGAAGTTTATGCAACTTTCTGTCAGTCTAACCAAGTTGAGGAATTGGATTACCATGTGCATGATAAGCTTATGTATCATCTTGTCAAGCTATGTATTCCACGGGGTGAAAGAGTCAACATCATAAGGGAAGCATATTCTTCTCTTATTGTTGTCTACTTTGGTGTAGGCAAGACGGTGGTTAATTTGCAAAGGTATTGCTATTGGTATAAAATGAATGAAAGTGTTTCAAGATATGTAAGAGGAAGCTCTTTGTGTGCTACAAGTAAGTCTAGCAATAGAAAGTTGGGTTTGTATACTCCACTTTCGGTTCCTTTTTTTCCTTGGGAAATCATTTCCATGGACTTTGTAGGAGGTCTACCTATGTCTAAAAAGAATCATGATCATCTTTATGTTGCAGTTGATTGTTTAAACAAAATGTGTATTTTGATGCCTTGTAAGAAGTAGGTTACAACTGAACAAACAACACAAATGTTCTTCCAGCATGTTTGGGTACATTTTGGGTTGCCCAAATCCATTATTTCTACTCGAGATTCTCGATTTATTGGGAACTTTTGGTCAAGCTTATGGGCACTCATGGACACCAAGCTGAAAAAGAGCATAGCATTTCATCCACAAACGGATGGTCAAAGAGAAGTCGTGAATAGAACAGTAGTACATCTTCTTCGTGGTTATTGCAACAAGCATCCTAAGCTTTGGGATGATCACCTACACTATATTCAACATGCTTACAACTGGGCTAAGCACTCTTTGACTCAAACATCTCCATTTGAGGCATGTTTTGGTTATTTACCAAAATCTTATTTAGATTTTATATTTGAGAAGGATATTTTTATTGATGGGAATTATGACATTGATAGAGCAAAAACATTCATTGAACAAATTCAGTTGGTGCATCAAATGGTACAAGAACAATTGGAAAAGAGCCAAGCCAAGTATAAGAAAAGACATGACAAGCATCGTGTTGATCACAGTTTCCAAGTTGGAGATGAAGTTTGGATTTACATTATCAAAGAGAGGCTTAAAGGAGAAGGTAAAAAAATGAAACCAATTAGATATGGACCTTTCAAGATTCTTGAAAAGATTGGTAACAATGTCTTTCGTTTGGATTTTCCTCCTTATATGCAAATGTATGCAGTTGTTAATGTTGACAATTTGAGATTGTATGAGACTCCTTTGATTGATGATCAAGGAGATCATGTTCAGATTCCTTCCATAGATGATTTCTCTCCAGAATATCTTTCATAATTGCATGAGGATACAATCCTTGAAAAGAGGATGAGAACTTCAAAATAAGGGAATGTGGAATACCTTTGTGTTGGTATTAAAGGCACAAATCCAAGCAAAGACAAATGGATTGAGGTTGGAAAGGTGAGGGAACTGTACCCTCATCTTCAGATAGACTGAAAGTACTCTTTTGGAGGTCCAAAAGCTTCCCAATGGGGAGGAGTGATCCATGGGATCAAAATATGCTAAAAACTTGAAGTGTTCAGAATTGCTTGAAAATGTACTCGTGCATAGGCCTCGTCCTCGCGATCCCGACACAACTTGAACAGGCTCAAATGGATGTCGTATGTGAGAGATATCACGCTCTGTCCACTTTTCCAAACAAGAAAAAATTTTGGTGACTGTAGAGTCCTTAAAGTTCATACTGTTGACTATGCAGACCATACTGACACGTGGCAGGGTGACTGTACTGACATGTAGTAGGGTGAAATGGATAGTTGAGTGGAAGGGTGACTTTACTAACACATGGCAGGGTGACGCGGACATCTGAGTGGTAGGGTGATTGGACAGGTGATGTGGTAGGCTCGTACATGGACCTATCCTAGACTGACACATGTCCTTTAGGTGGAGAATGGGAAGGTGCCACGTGGCCCAGCCAAGGGCTGCCACGTGGTGCCCCATCATTGGTTAGTTGATTAAAAGGTTTGTTTGGACTCCATCGGATTTGAACCTGCGACCTCCTGGCATGGGAGTGACTTGAAAAGGGTTGGGCTACCAACTCGCCCGCATTTGTTTATTAACCATATAGTTCAAAAAAAAATTGAATTGCATCTAGTTTTCGGTCGGGCAAAGAAAGGGTTAGGGCTTAGCCCCAGCCCTAGTCATATGACACATTTCCATATGAACCCAAGCACAGAGAGTCCAATGGATTGCGGGTAGGTTCTATATTTAAGGTCGGCGCTAGGCCACATGGGCCATGCGACCGACACCTCCGCCGAGAAAGGTGCTTATGCCTCTTAACTGTTCAGCAATTTTCCACAATTTGTGGAACGAGTGCGGTGCTTAGTTTTTGGCATGGGAAACTCCTGTGAGCTAGGTTAGTCACACACATGTGCATTTTGGCGAGCATAGACAACAAAGAATTGGGAAAAAACTTCCAAAGTTGTATTTTTCTCAGTTTTTTGCCAAACCAGGTACAGGAAGAGCCCAACTAAGGGTTTTTGAACATTTTGAAGCCATTGAAGCCATCAATTTTTCATTCTGAGAATTGTAAAGAACTGATTTTGACACTTTGAGCATTAATGAAAATGATCCATTGGAAGTTGGAGTAGGAGATGTAACCCAAGAGAGGGGTGAACTCCTTTATAATTTTGTTGTGTTAATGCGTTTACTTTGATGGTTGTTATGTCTGTTTATGTTGCTCATGATTAAGTAAAAACTCATTAAGTTTTATGTGTTTGTAACTTGATTCTATTACCGAAGAACATACAAATTACACTTGCAATTTTTAAGAGACTCAAGCCTTTTCATTTTCAAATCAAATATCCATCATAAAGGGATTCAAATTCTCGGTGTTATAACTCCTGGAATAGTGTTTATAGAATGGTGTGGCATGGCTAGACCAACCTTCCCTTATTTCACCCATGTCATGTTGTGTATAGAAACTATGTATCCATTACTTGGATAGATTCCATTTAGGTTGTGGGGAGTCTAAAGATACCTATGTGTGTTAGTTTCTATTGATGAAATGATACTTGTATCAATACCTATGTGTGGTAGTTTATATTGATGAAATTATACTTGTATGTCTAATGATTGAATTGATTACAATTTACAACAATATGTTGACTTTATTGTTGTAATGGGGCATGGTTTCATGTTTGGGTTGATAAGTTAAATATTTGATGTTAACAATATAATTGTGGATTTCCCCCGGGGTGTAGAATAGTTGGTGATCGAGTGTATTGTTAAGGAATTCCATTATGTGAAGTCACTTCTTCGAAACCTTCGACTTACCTATTGTGTCGTGTGAGGGGATGCATTGGAATTCTTGGAGGTTATGGTGGTATCAGTTGGATAACATGACCACATGTCACGCGAGTACATCCCCAACTAGTTGTTAATTCCTCCAGTCACAAAAAAAAACAATATAATTGTGGATTCTATTAGCTAATGTGAGTATGGTAGGATGGCCATATATATAGGGCTCTGTTATGGAAATGTATGATGTTTATACTAGATAGAGATTACTAATATCAGTGATATAACAAAGTAGATACTTCTAATTCACTAATACATGAGCCTATGAAGGGCTATTGAAATCCTATAATTGTATAAGGTCTTGATGTGATCACATGGAAACATAATGGAATGGTCTTCTTATAATTATTTTATTATTTATATATGTAAACAACTGTGCATATGTGTTGGATGTTATAACTAATATTAATGATGTAGAAAACTAGTTTGTTTGATATGTGGGACAAGGAAGTCGGGTAGTTTGAAAACCCATGTATCTAGGAATAGAGGTGCATTAGCTTATTTAATAGGAGTACTTCTGCCATGGGAGGTGACATTATTGATGGCTATGATTTGGGGGTGTGTAGTAAGGAGTGAATTTCTTACTCTCTAGCAGTGATGACTCCCATATTTAGAGTGAGACCAAGGTGATGTTAAATAAACCCATGGTGGAATTACTTGATAATATTATTACGGACTTTTAGGAGGCTTCTTATTATAAGTGTTGGCATGTTTTACAGGTAGTGTATGTTTGTCATTGATGGCAAGTACAACAGTGATAATGGCTTCAGTACGGGTACAATGTGCCAGGTGGGCACCAGAAGTTTTTTTTGGGAGACGCAACAGAGCAAGCTCGTGAAGATCAGAAGAGATAGTATAGAGGTGCACGCAAAGGCAGAGTGTGCTTGTCATTGATGGAAAGATTAGAGTGTACAGCGATGGAAAAATAGGAACAATGTAAGCTCGGGAGGAGAAGCGACAGTGATCATTGGAACCCATTGAGAATTCCCGATGACCATCAGATCTAAATTCAGATAGGTCGAGTGCGCAGATGGAGGACAGATCTCGGGTGTTAGATCTGAGTGTGGGGTTTGACCGTCGTTGGATTGAGGAGAAATCTGGACCATCGATTCAAGAAGGACATGTGGTGAAATCGCGATAAAATATGGACCGTTGGTTCCATAGGACAGATGGCGAAAGATCATTGTTTCGCTGACTGGAAAGTCAAAGGAGCGAAGTGCTTGTTTGATTGGCGAGTGGTCATATCTCGTGGTCACATCATCGAAGTCTTAATGGAAGGAGATAATTGCTAAGCTCCATCTCGACATTCGCAACTTGGAGTATCGAGACCCTTCATCACAGGAATTGCAATATGCGAGATCACGAAAAGATCTGGACCATTAGATCACCAAGGATTGTGGACTGTTGATCAGGCATGAAGAAGGCTCATGAAGTGGTGAAATTGCGATAAGATCTGGATCGTTGATCCAAGAGGGACATGTGGCAAGGAATTAACTTTTCGCTGACTAGAAATTCAAAGGAAGGAAATGCTCTAACCTTGCAACTCACGATATGAGAAATCGCGATAAGGTCTGGCCCATGGTCATAGACAAGGTCACATTGTCAAAGGCTTAAGGGAAGTAGCTAGCGGTGCTAAGCTCCATATCGGAGTCTCGGTGATCGTGACTTGGAGTGTCAAGACCCTTCATCAAAGGAATCGCGATGAGATCTGGACCGTCAGATCATTGGAGATCTCGATCGTTGATCAGGCTCGATAAAGTTCATAAGTTCATGAAATACGAAGCACCTTTTTGCGTAGCCTGTGGTCACCGTCGGTGGTCACGTGACGGGAAGAAGCTAGCGGTTTGTACCCTTTATGGGTTTCCTCAGGAAATATTTGTCTCTGTGTATCTCATATGTGTAAATGATGTTGAATGTTCTATTGCTTACTTCCCTGCATTATTGTGATTTTCATTGAGTGCTTTGTAAAGAGTTTAAAATAAGCATAATTGTTTAATCACGGTAACAACTGATTCACCCCCCCCCCCTCTCAGTTGACCAACAATAAGAACATTTTAATGAAAATTAAAATTATACAAGTTATGAAAAATAATAAGTGAGAAATGTATTAGAATTCTACATGGTGGGGGTGAATACCCATATAATTCTTAAACTAAAAATGAGAGAGAGAGAGAGAGAGAGAGAGAGAGAGAGAGAGAGAGAAACTTTGGTATGAAATTTTAGGAATAAAGAAAAATAGAAAATGAAAAAATTTCATGTTGTTGAAGTGGCAAACCTCAAGTCTATAAATTAAAGATACCTCCATGAGTTTTAGTAGGGGGAGGGAGTAGATATTATAAGGAAATGTTACTAAACTTCTGCTAGAATTTGGTGAAGAATTGAGTAAGATTGTGATACTAAATGTGAAACATAATTGAGTTGTCAATGTGATAATTTCTCATTGTTAGAGGTGTTGTTTCTTTCTTAACATATTTAGTGTTGTAAAACCCACCACTTAAGCATATTTTTTTGTGTGGGATCACAACTAGGAGCTCAAAATAATTTGACAAATTTAGTGGTGCAAAACCCACCACTTAAGCATATTTTTTCAATTGAATTATTCTGAGCTCCTAGTTGTGATCCCACATACCACAAGGGTCTTTGGGAAAGAATGTTTCCTTGGGTATGGTTGGGTGGAAACTATTTGCAAATCCTAAGTTGGGAAATGAAAGTATTTTGGAGAGTTCAAAACCATATGAATATTGTTGAGTTGGTATGTTGACAGGTATACGAATACATTACTTATTGGGTATATACCAATCTAATTTCATTGATATTTCATGGCTAAAAACTAAAGAATTCTTGTAAAGTTTTGCATATTATAACATATGATGCTTGTAGAGACTAACAAGTTTTGCAGTAAACAATCCCCTTAATTTCAAGATTGTTGTGATAATGTTACGGTGGTTTTACTAACTAAATGAATGCTAATGATTATGAAAAGAGAAATTGTGGTATTATGTTCAACTAAGTTAGAGTTGCTTGATAGATACTTTTAGGAAAAGGGTTATAATTTATATTCATAACTATTATTATTGATGTGGTTTTCTAACTTCTTAAATTACCATAGATTCCAGTGAACTACGCTTTTACTTAAATAGAAGCTATATTAAACCGGTAGAAGATAACTCATAGTCTATAAACTAATTCTTAGCATTACAGGTTGTTATGAAAAAATTAAAGGTTTGTAAGAAAATTCTTAAAAAATCTTAGCTACACATGAGTGTTCATGACCTATAGTGGAAACAAGCATGGGAATCTATGGGTTCTCCTTGAGTAGGTTTCTAGTGGCCACACCCTTTTAGGTCCAATGCCTTTGGGCATCCTGCAAGTGTTGACATGAAATTTTTTGGAAATGGGGATTCCCAAGCATGGGCACCTATGGATTCTCCTTGAGTAGGCTACAAGTGGCCACACCCTTTTAGGTCCACTACCTGAAGGCATCATGGAGGTGTTAACATGACAATTTCTGGAAATAGGCGAAAAGTCTAAAGTCGAGTCTATGACAAGTATGGGTTTTCCCTAATGAGCATAGTAGTGCATAATTAAGTTAGATTAATATTTTGGCCCTTACAATAGTTTGTAAGTTAAGAGGTAATTGATAAGAAAGGAATATAGTTGGTAATGTTAGGGGTAGTTCTCTCTTTGAAAATTGATTGATTAGCATATAATAGTATTTTAAAGTCGAGTGTCATTCTCTTTGAACAATATTCATGCTACATGCCAACAAGATAATCCATGGCACAAAGTATGGTGTTGAGATCAATAATTTTACCAAGTTTTGGAACTTAGGCCCCCTCTTGAACTTTCAATGCTTTGAGTTTTGAATTTTATTTATGATAAGTACACGTGTCATTGCACAAAGGTAAAATGTCAATTTTTCAAATAGTGTGACCATATCATGATTCTCAAAAGGTTTTATGTTTCCCAGAACTGCGATCATAACCAATGTTTTATGTTTCCAAGAGTTGCGATCATAACCAATGTTCATCGCACCAAGTTTAAACTTCCATCTTTCAAAGAGTTGCAATGGAAGGCACTCTCGGTGTAGCTTTAAAAAATGTTGTAAATGTGTAATGATTGCAATTGTAGCAAGAAGTGAAAAAGTTTCTATCTTCCAAAAGGTTGTTATAAGATGACAAGTCATCACACGAATGGTAAAGTTACATTTTTATAAAATTGTGTTATGTGTTTCACTTTACTTCAAAGTTATTATTGAAAAGGGTGTGAGTGGGGTATTGAAAGGAGAAAGCTTATCTCTAAGGATCTAATGGTTAAGAACATGTGTTTCTTCATATAGGGTATGTACAACTCCATAGACTTTAGAAATCAATCATTGCCTAGAGGGGATCCCTTGTTCTACAAACAAGGGAGTCCAAAACACCAATTAATGTCTTCATTGATCGTGAACTTATTATTATTATTATATTGATGCACATAGTTAAACTTTTCATATCTTAATCATGGTTTAAATTATTTTTTCAAACCCTAACAATTGGAGGAGACTGTTACCATCATGCAAGGGGTGCAAAGAAATAATCCAATTCCTCTGCAAGGGGTGCAAAGAAATAATGTAAAGGGATTAGCCCTATTGTTATGTATAAATATGTAAGAGAAAGAGAGATAGAGAGATGATGCATGTAAGTTTCTAATACTTTTTGGTAAGGGAGTTGAGCGAAGGAAGAAATTTGTAGTATGACTGAGGAGTAAACTCGCACTACAGCAGAATGGCTAGGAAGGTTTGAGATAATGTTATTGTTTCATATCTTGTAGCATAGTGCACAGTTGTAAGAAAGCTATTATTGAATAATATAAGAAGCCAATCATTTTGGGCGTAGCCGGAGTTAGTTGAACCACGTAAATATGTGTGTTATGATGCATTTGCAATTTATGATGGTTTTTGGTTTATGCTGAATGTATGGATCACATATATTGTTATAATGTCGTGCATAGATTATATTTTTTGATAAAGTAAATATTAATCTATGAGAATTGTGCACATGAGTAAAGGACCCGAATGATTCCTCACTTCCCCTCATCACTACAGAACCTTGGTTCCTGCAGCCCCTCCAGATGCCTCAGGTGAGACTTCACTTTCTCTGCAGGTGATGATGAAAGGGTCGGTATCTAAGGTTTTTGTTGGTGTTTGAATGATTAACCTCGGTTATGCCCCATGTGTGCCAACAAATGGTTCTGTTGTCGGGATTGGGAACTGTAATTTTGGAGAATGTTTTGGAGGCCGAATAGAGAAGAAATTGAAGAATGGCTAGAAAGGAAGTAGCAAGGATTTTCCAGAGAACAAAACGGAAACCGTAGGCTCAGCGACAAACAATGGTTACAAAGGTATGTTTTCATAGATCTACATGAAATTTTCTTTGGTGAATTTCCAATTATTTTGAATGATGAGTTAGGAAGGCTAGTACAGAATGTTGGGAGATACAGAGTTGAAGCCCTGAGAAACGGGACTCCTAAACTGATCACACAACTCAATAAGGTAAGTAATAAGGTTTCTCATGTAGTAGATTTCTGGTTGAGTAGTATATTGGGGGGTTATATTATGGATTTTGCAGTAGATTGTACACAGTTGTATAGTGTCGCGGAGAGGGACTTCTTCAAGGGTCCATGTGGAAGATACTTGAACACATTATATACAAGGATAAAAATGTTATTGTGCAAGAATAATGTCATGAAGATGGATTATGATAGCTAAGTGCCTTCGTGCACATAGGGGAACTGGGGAATGGCCGAAGGATGGACTGAGAGTGGTAAGGATGAGTAAGGAGTGGATGGAATAAGGATGTCGAAATAAGGTACGGACTCAAACTGAGAGATTGGAGTACTACGTTGTGGGAAAAGGTTTAGGTACAACAAGAAGGGGATTGTGGATGGAAGAGGAGAGAAACATAGAGAATTCAAGGAAAGTGACCCCAATGTAAAACTTCATATCACTCCATACAGAGAAAGGAAAAGGAAAGAAAGAGATCCTCAGTACTACCCTACAGAAGGAAGTCCATCTCAGATCAGAATCTGCATTGAACCCATGACCTCATGTGCATCATTAAGGATTGAAGAAGGAACTTAGACTTGTTCAAAAGAAATTGAAATAAGTGGAGGAAGTCAGAAAAATAGTCAGAATAGTGGGAACAACACATCAAACCAAAGTCAATCAACATCACCAAGGGTAAGTACAACACCTAATACAATGGCAGGGATAAACCATATGTTGAGAATGCCCGAGTTTCATGGAACAAGGTTGAAGGACCCTAAGCAACACTTGTTTGTATGTGACACAATCTGGACTGCGAAGAATGTCTAGGACAAGGCGATGAAAATTGTGTAGTTGGTCATGACGATCATGGGTCATGCATTGTTGTGGTATATGAAGTTTTAGACAACTACACATGCCGAACAATCAAGAACCTTGGAAGAAATCGAGAAAGCGCTACCAAAGGAATTCAAAAATCCAAAATTTGAAACTCAATATATTACAGAACTAAAGGAAATTAAGAAAGTACAAAATGACAGAGTGTGGGACTATGACCAAAGATTTAAATATGTAATGGGTCGGTTAACCTTTTAGATTCCTAACAAGAAGCACCGAGAATGGTTTATATCCGGCCTATTGTCACACATTCGTTGTCCATTAACACAGCAGAAGGTCATGTTGCAGCCTGAAGCTTTGGAAATCACGATGAAATTGGAAGAATCTCCTATAGGAGATGGCACAAATACAATAACAGGGTTGGAATACTAAGAGGGGTGTGTTGACGATTGAAAACATCAATGAAGTTTCTCCCGCAAAGTATTACTAAAGCCTATTATTATAAAAACTAAATAAAACTAGTAAGTGGGACCCCCTTGGACTATTGGAGAGTAGATCTGTTCATTTTAATGTTGAGATGATGTGCGACATATGGTTGAGGAAACTTGTGTGGTTATTGGTTATAAATTGATCTTATGAAGAGTTGTTTCCTTCTGTGACTACAACCTATGTTATTCATTAATGTCATTGCTATTTGTTCTTATCGCACCTGCACAACAAACATGTTAGTGAAATTAAATGAAAGACAAGCTCGGCTGAGGAAAAATAGATGCAAGAAAATGGACCTAATGCTACAAATACCACATACAAATAGTTTGGAAGGAAATGAGAAACATTTGCAAGGGTGAATAATTTAAAGCTATCTTACATACTATACTACATGCATGAAAAACTTAACAACTATTGTCAAATTCTAGCAAGCGAATGGTTATGCAATGGTGATTGAATTATATGGTAAATATGCATATGGTTTGAAATGTTGGTGGCGCATATTGGCAGGGTAATAGTGGCAATGGTTATGCTTTTTCAATTGAGTTATATGGTGTGAAAGGGAATATGTTGATCACACTACTGGCTTTTGATGTGGTGATAGTTTCGATACATGTTTTATTAATCGGGTTAATGGGAAATGGTTCGCATGTGTTGTTGAGTTAATGAGATGTGGGTGGAGGTGATGTGCATTTACTGCACGTCACCTTTACCCTTCCCATTGGACACCACCCTAGTTGGGCTATTGTTTGATCTTGCTGATGTGTTTATGATCCAGAATTTTAGTAGGGTGAAACCGCTCGGCCACCTCTAGTCTTAAGGATTTCGATTAATAGGTATGTCCTTTTTTTTGGCCATTCTTGACTTCACTCTGGTTATGAAATGATTACTAGCTCTGGTGTATGGGTTGTGTTTTCCTAAATTTTTCAACTGTGTGAAATTTTGGTTCTTGAATGAAAAATGGATGGTTCTTCCTGTAATATTTTTGAGTTTGTAGAGGTTATCAGTCTTCCTAGTGATAACTCTCTGTTACTACTACCGGTTCAGTTGGAGGGTTTATATTTAAGTCTTGGGTGGAAGCTTCTTCATGCACTGTCACTATATACAGTCTCTCACCTTCCTTAGTTTAATGGTCGAAGGTTTTCTACGTCACTATGTTGTGTTTCACTTCGGCATTTGATTTCCACCACTGGGGGTCACGAATTGAGTGTTATGTTGTTAACTCGACCCTATCTCCACCTCAGTACTATGGTATTTGGATGAAGAACATGAGGGTTATACCCTGCGTGCATTGATTAAACTTCCCAGTCGAATAAGAGCCTCACCCTTATTTTCTTCCCCCTACCATGGATTGTTACCTGTCCACAAATGACTCATGTCTCTCTCTGTCTGTATACCTCTGGCCTCGAAGTTTCACTATTACGAGAAGTTGGATCTGTTCCTCCTATGATGGCTATTGATAAAAACCCTTAAACCTATGGTCTAGAGTTTCGTAGGAAGACTCTCAGGCCTTTCAAGTTGCTACAGATTATTGTGGTCGATTACTTTGAATATGGACTCGCCATTGTTCGTATGGCAGTCATGTTGGTATGGAATTTGGTTACTGCCTTTGTGATAATAGCGATAAACCTTACTTTTCCAATTGCACTTCTAAGGTTCACAGTCACCCTCCTCATGTCAAATAACTTAGTATTATTAATGGAGAAGGATTTTTCCCCATTTCAATTCGATGTGAGGGTACGCGTCGTTGCCACAACTTGTTTGATTGATTATTTTGTTTTACAATAGTGGAGAATTGTGGTTTGATATACAATCATTGGTATTTTCACTTATGATGATTTGGATGATGGTTGGCATTGGTTACAAATGCTTAGTTTTGTTCACACATGTTGTGTTCTATGTATGGCGTTTTGCAAACTAAATTGATGAGCATGATAACTATGGTTTTCTATGGGGTCGAATGACTACTGAATTGGATAACTATAGAAAGTATATCCCCTACATCTTTGTGCTTGTTGGTTTCATAGACCCGAGTGTGTACAACATAGTCGATCATGGGTGACTAAATCCAAGCAATCGATAGCTCAACGCGATATGTTGAGTTATTATCGCGGTTGTGTGTTGTTGTATCAAGTGGAAATGTTGCACCGTGGAGCTTTGTTAGTTGTGCACTGTGTCTAGTATAGATAGCTTGTTTTATACTCAAGGATACCCACAGATGTTTAAGCATGTTAATTATTGCAATTGACCACTGGTTAAAGAAGGCGTTTTGTTGATGATAGTCATGTTGGATAGGTGGCACAGTTTTTAAGTCACATTGAATTGTTTTGTTTTTACAGTGGAAGAACTACATTGTGTGGGAAGATTACTCCTGCATAGCTTGTGTCTAAATGATGGTTGTTGGTTGTATGATTAATTTTCATTTCGGGCATGGAAATTTGGTCTTGGTCATTTTGGTTACTGCATATATATGTTAACGAATATCATTGCATTCTGATGGGCTCTGTTGCAGTAATAGTGACTTCATTATCATTTTATCAACATGAATTTTGAGTATAGTTGTGGATTGAAGAAATGCTTGGACAATGGTTGATTTTGATAGTTACAGATTGGAAATGGGTATTGTTCATAAATTGTTATGAAATGCAGAGTGTGTGAATGAAGGGAACATAACCTCTTACAAATTGTGTGGGATACTCACGGTTTTGTAATGGCATTGTGTTGGATATTTGATTAATGAAGAGTGAACTACTTAAATGCACAAGAATTATTATTTGGTCAAATGATTATTGGTTGATGCATCTATTCTTACTACAGAATGTTTTATAGATCACTTGATTAATTTCATGAACTGTAATCGCTATCCTCCCCCCCATTATCTCACTTTCCACTAATTACAAACCCTTCACATATCCCATATTCATTTTTTCACTTCCTATTCTGAGATTGATTACAAACAAGAGAATTTATGTGTTAAAGTGGATGAAAGTGGCAGTGACTTGGGTGGATTGCAGTGAGGTTTTACTTGTTTTCTTTACAATTATTTTTTTTTTTCATTGAGAAGTGACCATTTGTTCTCCCCTTTCATTATATCATATTTTCACTCATTAAAAACCCCTTACATATCCCAGGACCCTATTTCACCCACCTAGTCATTGATTAACAGTAAAAAAAAATGTATGGATTGGATTGCATGAGTCTGATACATTCTGAGCCAAATCTATTTCATATTTTTAAGAGTTGTCATGCATGGTTATTTAAAATACTATTTTCTAATTGAACACGCATGCAGGATGAGTGTTTTGAGTCGAGGTATCCACGGCCGAGGAAACAGAGGTTGAGGTAATTGGAACCAAGGCCCAAGAAGGCCCAGGTTTTCCATACATTTTGACATTGACTCAAAAGAGCTTGGCCAATTGTTTCATGATGGATTCTTTAATTGGATTGGGAAAGGAATAGTTCAACCTAGGCATGAAAGGCCTCCCTTCCAAGCCCAGGGAACCCACGGTATCCCGATACCACCTCATGTCTCCTTACATCCTGAGGTCCCTGGAAATGATGGATGGAAAGAGATTGTCCACCCGGCAGTCTCCCAACATCGTGGCTGGCCCAACTTGTCTTTGCCTCCTCCTTCGCCGATTAACCCCATTGTCCAAGATGCCCCTAACCACTCGCCAGTACAATCCTCCCATGCTAGCAAGAGATTGAAGACTAAATCCCACCATGCACTTGATAAAGGAAAAGCCAATGCTTCCCCTTCCTCACCCTCCAATGACTCTAAAAAATCTGTGTCTTCATGGATACATTTGAGGGACGATTGTTCCCACATGATCAATGAGATCAAGCCTAAAGGCTTTGCACAACCAAGGGAAAATTTAGGAAAGTCAAGAGGTGACAGCAGGAACCAAGGAAGGGTTGCATCACAAACTGGGAAATATGGTTTTTGAGTTTTATGTTATCTATGGTTATATGACAGTTGACTTCATGGTTTTTGGAGAGCATGTTTTATTTTGGATATATGAGTATTATTGTTTCGAAATAATTTCCAATTTCATGAGCTAAATTTTCCAAAAGTAAATATGTGGATGGAAGACACAAGGAGATGTGTTTTCTTAACTAATGGTTATGTTATGATTGTTATGATTGTTATGATTGTTATGAACTAAAGGGAGTCACAAGGGGTCCCGCCTACTAGTTATTATTTATTTATGACCCTTATTATAATTATTATTTTCCCCCCTAACTAAAGTTAGTTGAGATTTTTAAATGAACGTAACTAATGAGTTGGTGTAACTACTGTTGGATTACTGAGAGGGGGGGTGAATCAGTAATAACGTAATTATAATCATTTTTCTTCAAATGTTATATCAATGTAGAATTATTATCCAATAATGAGCAGTAATAAATAAACAATCACACACATGCACAGTACACCAGT
>ML811704.1:0-46606 GCA_009831015.1 Picea engelmannii | reverse complement strand
TTCATCCATATTTACTTCTTATAAACCATGAAAAAACAATAATGAGTCATATTTACATCAAACACTATTGGGTCCATTACCCAAAACTTTGTGCTACGGGTCTTCAAGGGTTGACATCAATGACAACCAACCTTAATCAACAACTACTTCAACCAATTCTAACTTGTTAAAAGAAAAAGGAAAGGGAGGAACAAAGGGAGGATAGAAGTAGAAGCATACTAAGGTTTACTCTTTGATTTATGTTGATATAGTTCAGTTTTCATTCATTCATATATTCATCATAGCCTAATTCTCTTTTGTGATAGCAGGGTCTTATTGTAGAGAACAATATTCAAGGCTTAATCAAATCATTCAAACACTTGTTTTTCAGAGGTGTTGATCTATCTTTAATAGTCTGTGTAGACTTGTCTGTTTATGAATTAATTTTCATGACTGATAAAGGATATTGTGCAGAGTCGAGTGGGCAGCAATCTATGGCAAGATGATCCAACCTTTAGAGTTCAATTTTGGTTTTCTGTCAGAGGTCTGTTTGTATGTTCCATCAAGGATGTCTAAGTTTGACTTTTGTCCAAGATTTTTGTATGCTATTTTGTAAAGAAAATGACTCTTTGGTGAATTGGAATGAAATAAAGGATTGTTTTATGTCTCAACTGTCTTGATTATCATCTTGGTGTCTTTACGTATGTTCTTACATTTATTTCAGCAACTGTTATATTCAGAAAATTACATAAAAAGTAAATTTCCAGCAAGCTTTTTGTTGATAAAAGACTAGCCTAAGCACTTTTAATTAATACTTGTGAGTTAGGATGTTAATTTTGTTGGCTATAAACATAGGGTGATATTCCCGTCTACTTTTCTTTAGCCAAGTAAAGTCTGGAAATTCTTGATTAAGATCAATTCATATCTTTTCCTCAACATTTATTTGGCGACCATACTGGGGAGATCTTCGATATCTCTCCGATTAATTGTTTTCACTCTATTCTCATTGACACATCTTTCCTTTTTTGTTATTGATTCTTTGACTATTTTTCTATTCACAACTGTTCCTAATGCAAGGCAGCCCAATCTTGAGCCCGGTCCCCAAGACTATACCAACATTGCTTTGAACCTATTTCATACTATTTTAGACACTGCTAGGACCCGTGTTGAGCTTAACCGTTCTTGGGTAGCAATTGAAAGAGATATTAGTGTTCAAGAACAATTGGAAGATAGACATAGGAAGCCCGGAAATCAGTAGTAACCTTTTGTTTCTTCAGTTTTGGGCTTCCTTTCATGTCTCTAGATTCTCGTGCTTCTAGAAGAAGAAGAGGCTTGTCACCTGAAATCAGTCCTATTGCTGAAATAGGAAGAAGAAACGTAGTGTTATCTTCCCAACAAGGTGCTTTAAGGAGGACTTTATCTGATTCATCCAACTCATCTTTCTTTCCCTCACCTATTATCCACAAGATGGCATCTAGTGGAGGTTCTGGTGGCACTAGAAGTGCTCTTTCTTCTCAGTTTTCATCGTCGTCAGTGATTGGTAGCTTATATAGCCACTATGTCCCCGTCCAATCTAACACAAACCCCACCAAATTCATCAATAAGTATGGACTTTTTTAGTTCAAAGAAGATGCCACAACCACACCATGGCATGTGTCCTCTCCTCTCAACTTAGCACGTAATACTCGCCCACTGCTGAAGTTTAAAGAGCATTTGCCTAATTTTTCAGGAAATAACACTGTCAATACGAATGAACACCTAGTGGCATTTTCTAATGCTTGTCATAACATAAGGGCTAATGACAATGACACTTGCATGCACCTGTTTGTCAATTCCTTGGAAGGAAAGGCTGCGGCCGAATTCTTTGACCTTCCTCCTAATATTTTGTCTACTTGGGAGGAATTAATCTACTGGTTCAGATAAACTTATGGGAAATCTAAAATCCCATATGAGAAGTTAAGGGAATACAATAATGTTACCTACAAAGATGATGAGACCATCAAGTCCTTCAACTTGCGTTTCACCAAGTTGTACAATCAAATCCCCAAACTTATTCGCCCACAGAAACAAGTTTCTTTCATGCATTACTACAATGCATTTCCTTCTCCTTACCATCATAGGCTTGAAGAAAAATCCATTGATAATCTCAGCTCCGCCATGCATACTTTCTCGGAGTATGAAGAATATCTTGAACGAACCGGCCTACCCCAGGGAGAATTAGTTAGACAGACAGACATGTCCTCTCTCTTACAGCTAGTACAGGATATGAACAATCGTATGATAGCATTTGAGTGGAAGAGTATTATCTCCTCTCTTACCCCTGGAGCTTCATCCTCTTCTGCCTCCCCTTTTAGACGTCCGGTTGAAAATAATTTCCAGCCTAAAGCTATCCTCCCTAGGAGTTGGTGTAACTTTTGTGAGGAACACCATGAAGAAACCACGTGCGAGGTAAAGAAGAGCACCAGAGATAAGATATTTGGAAAAATACCAGAAGCTACTATCGATGTCCTAGATTTTTTCGAGCTAGAAGATGTCATGGTCATCAATACTAGGAATAAAGCCTATGCCCCAAAAGGAAAATTTGATCCTCCCTGCAGTTATTCTAGCCCAAGATCGTCCCCAACAACTGCTACATCCCAGGTTCCTAAAATTCCTGAGAGTCAAAGAATCACTCCTCCTCCCCCCTCTTCCAAATAAAATATCCTAAATCAATTGGCCAACATCAAAGAAGATGCAACCCTCCTAGACATGGTTGTTCTCCCTAAACAACAGATGCATCTGAAACAATTCATGGAAGGAAAATCTTCCGTTGTAGCCAACCTTTCCGAAGAGGTAAACGAAGAAGATTCTTCTGTAAATAAAGTAGGTGTACATAAATTTAGATACCCTATAAAAACCCCCCTTTTATATTTCCGTAAATATCATGGATAAGATCGCCCATTGTTGCCTCATTGATGGTGGCTCAGGCCCAAGTGTCATGTCAAAGATTATTGTGGAATATCTAGGATTGTCTTGTACAAACAAAAATGCCAGAAGTATTCTCTCCTATAATAGTCTACAACAGACAACCGTAGGCGATATTAAGGATGTAACCTTGGTTTTATGAGCTCATCCTGAGATAAGGACAACCCTCATCATTCAGGTGATTGATATGTCTGTGAGCAATTATTCAATTATCTTGGGGAGAAATTAGCAAGTGCTAACATGTGGATACCTCTCACTCAATGGGACACATTTATCCATTCCTCAGAATGGTAAGAATATCATAGTCCTTAGAGAGGGAAGAATTTCACCCTACATAGAAAGTGTTCCACAATCTAGCGTAAATTATATCGAAGAATACCTAGGAGTGTGTTCCATATTCGCTAGGGAAGATAACATTCCTTTGGAAAAATTTGATTTAGATGATGATATATGGCTTATGCACTTTGATGGTTCATGCTCTAGTGAAGGTAATGGGGTTGGCACTATCTTGGTTTCTCCTGCAGGAAAAATTCATAATCTGTCATACAGGTTGGAGTTTGCTTGTTCAAACAATGCCTCTGAATTCGAAGATTTGTTGTTAGACATTGACAACGCCCTTAATCTTGGTTGTCGTCACCTTTTAGTTTTTGGAAATTCTGAGCTTGTTGTGAACCTGATATGTAAGACTTTCTCTCCTAGCGACAAGCTAATGGAACAATATTCCCAAACTGTTTGGACACTTGTCTTGAACCTTCTATCTTTCAGCATCACTCATGTTAAGAAGTATTTGAATTCAATAGTTGATCGGTTAATTGTCTTTCTAGCCTTGCCTACCCATCAATTCTTGCCTTGCTAGCCTGATTGTTCTTTTCAATCTCTAGATAGTTCATATATTCTTGACCATGTAGGATCTTGGAAGGCCCCCCCTCGCGATGAGAGCACTTTTTCTATAACCCAATATGAACCTCTTAATCCCGAGGAAATTATGTCCATAGAAAATAATAGGATTCCTGGTGGCTTGACTCCTCTTGAGAGTTCATTTTCATTGGGTGTTGGAGGCGATAAAGAAAAACAAAAGGAAGAGGAGTTACAACAGACGGTGGTTAAAACCACCTATACGATCATTAGGACACTTGGATCTTCAACCAACGTTAAGATAAATGTCCAATTTTCTGATAAAGAAGAGATGAGGTCTATCGAGTTGCTTGGTGGATTTCAACATGTTTTTTCTTGGTTTAATGTGGATCTTCTTGGTTTTGATCCAGGTCTTGTTCAACATACTATGATACCAGCTAGGAAAAAACAAGGACTTGTTAACTATGCACTGGAGGCAACCTTTCAAAAGGAGATGAGAGGTTTCTTAAACACTAAAATGTTTTTTTTAGTCCACCCTGAATGGGTTTCCAATTGGGAACCTGCTTCGAAGACCACTGATAGTATTAGAACCTACGTTAGTCTTCGAAATTTCACATAAGAAATTATGAGAAACCCTTTCCCTCCTCTCAGTATGGAAATGTTTCTACAACAGGTTGTAGAGTCATAGTGGGAGCCCTTACTTGATAGTTTGTTTGGTTACAGTAAAATCAAAGTAAAAAGGGCAAATTGCCACAAAACCACTCTTATTAGTTGTGATACTATGTCTTACAACTGCCTTCCTTTTGGCTTATTTGATGCAAGTATCGCCCTTAAAAGGCCAATACCCATGGATTTTAACGAATTGGTCAATCTCCATGCTTATCTTGATGATTTAATCATATGCATCAAGGGGCTAGTAATTACACCAGAATTTCAGGTGTTGGGTCATTTCCATATTACTTTGGTCTTGGACACTAACTCAGAAGTTTTAAAGGAATTACAGAGACAATGGTTTTCCTACAGCACTAACAGTCCTCGCTTAAATTATTGCGAAGGACTAGCGTGAAAAGGTTCTAATGCTGATTGGATTTATGTATACTAGTAGCCTAGCTGTGCTTTCTTTTTTGTGTTTTTTTCTCTCTGCTTTACAGTACTTTGATTTATGCTTCCTAATTTAGGGTTTTTTTTTGGTTTTTTTCAATTATGTCTTTTATTTTTGTTGTTTTAGTATCTTCACCTTTACTTCCGTCATGTTTTTACTTCCGATTATTTTGATTATTTTCGTCAAATGGGATGTTGGATCAATTCTTCCACAGTGAGACTCCTACGAAGCATTGTTAGTCAATATTAATCAAGATTACACAGCTGTTATGATGTCTCCTCTAAAGGGCCCTTGAAATTGTTACATTTTTCACTTTTGTCTTATAAAGAATTAGCTACCCCCCGCTTCTTCTTGCCATTTCTTCATCCATTGATATTTTAAGAGAAAGTATAAAGGTTTTCCTCCTTTAGAGTTTGAGAGAAGATTATGGTCGAATGATTATGCATACAGTGGTAAAACAACCCCTCATACTTAACATTTTCCATGAATTATTCCCAAATTCCCGATCATCTTTCCATTAAATATGCTCACTTTCCTCTGTTGCATAATCATCCGAGTTATGTCTTCTTGGCCTATTGTTTTGGTCCATGAAACCATGAGTCCTGAGTTCTAAATCTGTTAAAAACAAATTTCCCTGTGGAGTCGCCGGTTTGTTGACGATTGAAAATGTCAACGAAGTTTCGCCCGCAAAGTATTGCTAAAGCCTATTATTATAAAAACTAAATAATACTAGTAGGTGGGACCCCCTTGCAATATTGGAGAGCATATATGTTCTTTTTAATGTTGATATGATGTGCGACATATGGTTCAAGGTGGTCCCACCTACTAGTATTATTTAGTTTTTATAATAATAGGCTTTAGCAATACTTTGCAGGCGAAACTTCGCTGATGTTTTCAATCGTCAACAAACTGGCGACTCCACAAGGAAATTTGTTTTTAACGGATTTAGAACTCAGGACTCATGGTTTCATGGACCAAAACAGCAAGCCAAGAAGACATAACTCGGATGATTATGCAACATAGGAAAGTGAGAAGATTTAATGGAAAGATGACCGAGAATTTGGGAATAATTCATGGAAAGTGTTAAGTATGAGGGGTTTTTTACCACTGTATGCATAATCATTCGACCATAATCTTATCTCAAACTCTTAAGGAGGAAAACCTTTAGACTTTCTCTTAAAATATCAATGGATTAAGAAATGGCAAGAAGAAGCAGGGGGTAGCTATTTCTTTATAAGACAACAATGAAAAATGTAACAATTTCAAGGGCCCTTCAAAGGAGACATCATAACAGATGTGTAATCTTGATTGTTATTGACTAACAATGCTTCGCAGGAGTGTCACTGTGGAAGAATTGATCCAACATCCTATTTGACCAAAATACTTGGAATTAAAAACATGACGGAAGTAAAGGTGCATATACTAAAACAACAGCAATAAAAGATAGAATTGAAAAAAGGCAGAAAAAACCCTAAATTAGGAAGCAGAAATCAAAGTATTGTAAAGTAGAGAAAAAAAACACAAAAAAGAAATCACATCTAGGCTACTAGTATACATAAATCCAATCATCATTAGAACCTTTTCATGTTGGTCCTTCGCAATACTTCAAGCGAGGATTGTTAGTGCTGTAGGAAAACTATTGTCTCTGTAATTCCTTTAAAAATTCTGAGTTAGTGTCCAAGACCAAAGTAATATAGAAATGACCCAACACTTGAAATTATGGTGTAATTATTAGCCCCTTGACGCATACGATTAAATCATCAAGATAAGCATGGAGACTGACCAATTCGTTAAAAGCTGTGTGTATTGGGATTTTAAGGGTGGTACTTGCATCAAATAAGCCAAAAGGCAGGCAGTTGTAAGACATAGTATCGCAACTAATAAGAGTAGTTTTGTGGAAATTTTCCCTTTCTACTTTGATTTTACTGTAACCAAACAAATTGTCATGTAAGGGCTCCCACTGTGACTCTACAACCTGTTGCAAAAACATTTCCATACTAACAGGAGGGAAAGGGTTTCTCATAATTACTTGTCTGAAAGTTTGAAGACTAACACAGGTTTTAATACTATCAGTGGTCTTCGAAGTAGGTTCCCAATTGGAAACCCATTCAGGGTGGACTAAAAAAAACATTTCAATCTTTAAGAAACCTCTCATCTCCTTTCAAAAGGTTGTCTTCAGTGCAGAGTTAACAAGTCCTTGTTTTTGCTTAGCTGGTATCATAGTACGTTGAACAAAACCTGGATCAAAACCATGAAGATCCACATTAAACCAAGCAAAAACATGTTGAAATCCACCAAGCAACTCGGCAGGCCTCATCTCTTCTTTATCAGAACCCTGGACATTTATCTTAACGTTGTTTGAATATCCAGGTGTCCTAATGCTCGTATAGATGGTTTTAACCACCTTCTATTGTAACTCCTCTTCCTTCTATTTTTCGTTATCGCCTCCAACACTCAATGAAAATGAACTCTCAAGAGGAGTCAAACCATCAGGAATCCTATTATTTTCTATGGATATAATTTCCTCGGGCTTAAGAGATTCATCTTGGGTGATAGCACAAGTGCTCTCATTGCCAGGGAGGGCCTTCCAAGATCCTACATGGTCAAGGATATATGAATGATCTAGAGATTGAAAAGCACAATCAGGCCAGCAAGGCAAGAGTTGTTGAGTAGGCGAGGCTACAAAGACAACTAACCGATCAGTTATTGAATTCAACTCCTTCTTAACATGAGTGATGCTGAAAGATAGAAGGTTCAAGACAAGTGTCCAAACAGTTTGGGAATATTGTTCCATCAGCTTGTCGCTGGGAGAGCAAGTCTTACATATCAGGTTCACAACAAGCTCGGAATTTATGAAAATTGAAAGGTGACCACAACCAAGATTAAGGGCATTCTCAATGCCTAACAAAAAAGCTTTGAATTCAGTGGCATTGTTTGAACAAGTAAACTCCAACCTGTATGACAGATTATGATTTTTTCCTGTAGGAGAAACCAAGATAATGCCAACCCCATTACCTTCACTAGAGCATGAACCATCAAAGTGCATAAGCCATATATCATCATCTAAATCAATTTTTTCCAAAGTAATGTTATCTTCCTCAGTGAAGATGGAACACACGCCTAGGTCTTATACGATATAATTTACGTTAGATTTTGGAACACTCTCTATGTAGGGTGAAATTGTTCCCTCTCTAAGGACTATGATATTCTTACCATTCCGAGGAACAGATAAATGTGTCCCATAGAGTGAGAGGTATCCACCTGTTAGGGCTTGCCAATATCTCCCCAAGATAATTGAATAATTTCTCATAGGCATATCAATCACCTGAATGTTGAGGGTTGTCCTTATCTCAGGATGAGCGCATAAAACCAAGGTTACATGCTTAATCTCACCTACGGTTGTTTTTTGTAGACTATTATAGGAGAACATGCTTCTGGCATTTTCGCTTGTACAAGACAAGCCTAGCACTTCCATAATAATCTTTGACATGACACTTGGGCCTGAGCCACCATCAATGAGGCAACAATGGGCGATATTATCCATGATATTTACAGAAATATTAAAGGGGGTTTTTTACAGGGTATCTAAAGTTATGTACACCTACTTTATTTATAGAAGAATCCTCTTCGTTTACCTCTTCGGAAATGTTGGCTACAATGAAATCGTTTCCTTCCATGAATTGTTTCAGATGCATCTGTTGTTCAGGGACGACAACCATGTCTAGGAGGGTTGCATCTGCTTTGATGTTGGTCAATTGATTTAGGATATTGTATTTGGAAGAGGAGGGAGGAGGAGTGATTCTTTGACTCTTGGGAATTTTAGGAACCTGGGACGTAGCAGCGGTTGGGAACGAGCTCGGGATAGAAGAACTGCGGGGAGGATCAAATTTGCATTTTGGGGCATAGGCTTTGTTCCTAGTATTGATGACCATGACATATTATGGCTCGAAAAAATCTAGGACAATGATAGTAGCTTCTGGTCTTTTTCCAAATATCTTATCTCTGGCGCTCTTCTTTACCTTGCACGTGGTTTCTTCATGGTTTTCCTCGCAAAATTTATACCAACTCCTAGGCAGGATAGTTTTAGGCTGGAAATTATTTTCAACCGAACTTCTAAAAGTGGGGGCAGAAGAGGATGAAGCTCCAGGGGTAAGAGAGGAAATGGTACTCTTCCGCTCAAACACTATCATATGATTGTTCATATACTGTAATAGTTGTCAGAGAGCGGACACGTCTATCTGTCTAACTGATTCTCCCTGTGGTAGGCCAATTCGTTCAAGTTGTTATTCATACTCTGAGCAAGTATGTAGGGTGGAGACGAGATTATCAATGGATTTTTCTTCAAGCCTATGACGATAACGAGAAGGAAATGCATTGTAGTAATGCATGAAAGTGTATTGGTTCTGTGGGCGAATAAGTTCGGGGATTTGATTGTACAACTTCGTGAAACGCAAGTTGAAGGACTTGCTGGTCTCACCATCTTTGTAGGTAACATTATTGTATTCCCTTAACTTCTCAGCTAGGATTTTAGATTTCCCATAAGTTGATATATGGTTTTTGAGTTTTATGTTATCTATGGTTATATGACAGTTGACTTCATGGATTTTTGGACAACATGTTTTATTTTGGATATATGAGTATTATTTTTTTGAAATAATTTTGAATTTCATGAGCTAAAATTGCCAAAAGTAAATATGTGGATGGGAGACACAAGGAGATGTGTTTTCTTAACTAATGGTTATGTTATGATTGTTATGGTTGTTATGAACTAAGTCCCACCTACTAGTTATTATTTATTTATGACCCTTATTATAATGATTATTTTTCCCCCTAACTAAAGTTATTTGAGCTTTTTAAATTAACTTAACTAATGAGTTGGTGTAACTACTTCAACCAATTCTAACTTGTTAAAAGCAAAAGGAAAGGGAGGAACAAAGGGAGGATAGAAGCAGAAGCATGCTAAGATTTTCTCTTTGAGTTATGTTGAGATAGTTCATTTTTCATTCATTCATATATTCATCATAGCCTAATTCTCTTTTGTGATAGAAGGGTCTTATTGTAGACAACAATATTCAGGGCTTAATCAAATCATTCAGACACTTGTTTTTCATAGGTGTTCATCTATATTTGATAGTCTGTGTAGACTTGTATGTTTATGAATTAATTTTAATGATTGATAAAGGCTATTGTGCAGAGTCGAGTGGGAAGCAATCTGTGGCAAGTTGATCCAGCTTTTAGAGTTCAGTTTTGGTTTTCTGTCAGAGGTCCTTTTGTATGTTCCACAGGGGATTTCTAAGTTTGACTTTGGTCCAAAATTTGTGTATGAGATTTTGTAAAGAAAATGACTCTTTGGTTAATTGGAATGAAATAAAGGATTGCTTTATGTCTCAATTGTCTTGATTATCATCTTGGTGTCTTTACTTATGTTCTTACATTTATTTCAGCAACTGTTATATTCAGAAAATTACATAAAAAGCAAATTTCTAGTAAGCTTTTTGTTGATCAAAGACTAGCCTAAGCACTCGTTATTAATACTAGTGAGTTAGGATGTTAATTTTGTTGGATATAAACATAGGGTGATATTCCCGTCTACTTTGCTTTAGCCAAGTAAATTCTGAAAATGCTCGAGTAAGATCAATTCATATCTTTTCCTCAACAATTTCCCTGTGGATTCACCAGTTTGTTGACGATTGAAAACATCAACAAAGTTTCGCCCGCAAAGTATTTCTAAAGCCTATTATTATAAAAACTAAATAATACTAGGAGGTGGGACCCCCTTGGACTATTGGAGAGTAGATATGTTCATTTTAATGTTGAGATGATGTGCGACATATGGTTGAGAAAAATTGTGTGGTTATTGGTTATAAATTGATCTTATGAAGAGTTTTTTCCTTCTGTGACTACAACCTATGTTATTCATTAATGTCATTGCTATCTGTTCTTATCGCACCTGCACACCAAACATGTTAGTGAAATTACATTTAAGACAAGGTCGATTGAGGCAAAATAGATTTAAGAAAAGGGACCTAATGCTACAAATACCACATACAAACAGTTTGGAAGGAAATGAGAAACATTTGCAAGGGTGAAGAATTTAAAGCTATCTTACATACTATACTACATGCATGAAAAACTTAACAACTATTGTCAAATTCTAGCAAGTGAATGGTTATGCAATGGTGATTGAATTATATGGTAAATACGCATATGGTTTGAAATGTTAGTGGCACATATTGGCATGGTAATAGTGGTAATGGTTATGCATTTTCAATTGAGTTATGATGTGTGAAAGGGCATATGTTGATCACGCTACTGGCTTTTGATGTGGTGATAGTTTCGATACATGTTTGATTAATCGGGTTAATGGGAAATGGTTCACATGTATTGTTGATTTAATGAGATGTGGGTGGAGGTGATGTGAATTTACTGGATGTCACCTTTACCCTTCCCATTGGCCTCCACCCTAGTCAGGTTATTGTTTGATTTGCTACTATATTTATGCTCCGAAATTTTAGCAAGGTGAAACCGCTCGGCCACCTCTCGTCTTAAGGATTTCAATGAACATGTATGTCCTTTTTTTGGCCATTATTGACTTCACTCTAGTTATGAAATGATTACTGGCTTAGGTGTATGGGTTGTGTTTTCCTAAGTGTTGAAACTGTGTGAAATTTTGGTTCTTGAATGAAAAATGGATGGTTCTTCCTGTAATATTTTTGAGTTTGTAGAGGTTATCGGTGTTCCTGGTGATAACTCTTTGTTACTACTACTGGTTCAGTTGGAGGGTTTTTGTTTAAGTCTTCGTTTGAAACTTCTTCACGCACTGTCACTATATCCAGTCTCTGGCCTTCCTCGGTTTAATGCTCGAAGGTTTTATGCGTCACTATGTTGTGTTTCACTTTGGCATTTGATTTCCACCGCTAGGGGTCACGAATTGAGTGTTCTGTTCTTAACTCGGCCATGTCTCCACCTCAGTACTGTGGTAGTTGGATGAAGAACATGAGGGTTATACCCTATGTGCATTGATTAAAATAACCGGCCGAATAAGAGCCTCGCCCTTCTTTTTGGCCCCCCACGATGGATTGTTACCTGTCCACAAATGACTCGTGTCTCTCTCTGTGTACACCTTTGGCCTCGAAGTTTCACTATTACGATAATTTGGCTATGTTCCTCCTGTGATGGCTATCAATCAAAACCCTTAACCCTCTGGTCTAGAGTTTCGTAGGAAGACTCTCAGGCCTATCAAGTTGCTACAGATTATTGTGGTCGATTACTTTGAATACGGACTCACCATTGGTCGTATGGAAGTCATGTTGGTATGGCATTTAGTTACTGCCTTTGTGATAATAGCGATAAACCTTACATTGCCAATTGCACTTCTAAGGTTCATAGTAACCCTCCTCATGTCAAATAACTCAGTATTATTAATGGATAAGGATTCTGCCCATTTCGATTCGATGTGAGGGTATGCATCGTTGCCACATCTTGTTTGATTGATTATTTTGTTTTACGACAGTGGCGAATTGTGGTTTGATATACAGTCACTGATATTTTCACTTATGATGATTTGGATGATGGCTTGAATTGGTTACGAATTCTTAGTGTTGTTCACACATGTCGTGTTCTATGTATGGTGTTTTGCAAAGTAAATTGATGAGCATGATAACTATGGTTTTCTTTAGGGCCGAATGACTACTGAATTGGATAACTATAGAAAGTATACCCCCTGCATATTTATGCTTGTTGGTTGCATAGACCTGAGTGTGCACATCATATTCGATCATGGCTGACTAAATCCAATCAATCGATAGCTCATCGTGATATATTGAGTTATTATCGTGACTATGTGTTTTTGTATCAAGTGGAAATGTTGCACTGTTGAGCTTTGTTAGTTGTGCACCGTGTGTAGTATGGATAGCTTGTTTTATACTCAGGGATACCCACAGAGTTTAAAGCATGTTAATTATTGCAATTGACCACAGGTTAAAGCAGGCGTGTTTTTTATGATAGTCATGTTGGATAGGTTGCCTAGTTTTTAACTCACATAGAATTGTTTTGTTTTTACAGTGGCAGAACTACATTGCATGGGAAGATTACTCATGCATAGCTTGTGTCTAAATGATGGTTGTTGGTTGTATGATTAATTGTCATTTAGGGCATGGCAATCTAGTCTTGGTTATTTTGGTTACTGCATATATATGTTAACAAATATCATTGCATTCTAATGGGCTCTATTGTAGTAATAGTGACTTCATTATTATTTTGACAACGTGACTTTTGAGTATAGTTGTGGATTGAAGAAATGCTTGGACAGTGGTTTATTTTGATAGTTACAGATTGGAAATGGGCATTGTTCGTAAATTCTTATGAAATGCAGAGTGTGTGAATGAAGGGAACAAAACCTCTTACAAATTGTGTGGGATACTCACAGTTTTGTAATGACACTATGTTGGATATTTGATTAATGAACAGTGAACTAGTTAAATGCACAAGAATTATTATTTGGTCAAATGATTATTGGTTGATGCATCTATTCTTACTGCAAAATGTTTTATAGATCGCTTGGATAATTTCATGATCAATAATCGCTATCCTCCCCCCCAATTATCTCACTTTCCGCTAATTACAAACCCTTCACATATCCCATATTCATTTTTTCACTACCTGTTCTGAGATTGATTACAACCAAAAGAATTTTTGTGTTAAAGTGGATGAAAGTGGCAGTGTCTTGGGCGGATTACAGTGGGGTTTTACTAGTTTTCTTTACAGTTGATTGTTGTTGTCATTAAGCAGTGACCATTTCTTCTCCCCTTTCATTATATCATATTTTCGCTCATGAAAAACCCCTTACATATCCCAACACCCTGTTTCACCCGCCAGCTCATTGATTAACAGTAAAACAATTTGTATGGATTGGATTGCATGAGTCTGATACATTCTGAGCCAAATCTATTTCATATTTTTAAAGGTTGTCATGAATGGTTATTTAAAAGACTATTTTCTAATTGATCACGCATGTAGGATGAGTTTTTTCAGTCGAGGTAGCCATGACCAAGGAAACAGAGGTCGAGGTAATTGGAACCGAGGCCCAAGAAGGCCCAGGTTTTCCATACATTTTAACGTTGATTCAGAAGATCTTGGCCAATTGTTTCATGTCGGATTATTTAATTGGATTTGACAGGGAATAGTTCAACCTAGGCCCGAAAGGCCTCCCTTCCAAGCCCAGCGATCCCCCGGTATCCTTGTACCTCCTCATGTCTCCTTACAGCCTGAGGTCCCTGAAAATGATGGATGGCAGGAGATTGTCCACCCGACAGTCTCCCAACATCTTGGCATGACCAACTTGTCTTTGCCTCCTCCTCCGCCAGTTAACCCCATTATCCAAGTTGCCCCTAACCACTCACCAATGTAATCCTCCCATGCTAGCAAGAGATTGAATATTGAAGCCCACCATGCACCTGATAAAGGAAAATCCACTGCTGCCCCTTCCACACCCTCCAATGACTCTGAAAAATCTGTGTCTTCACGGATGCATTTGAGGGACAATTGTTCCCACGTGATCAATGAAATCAATCCTAAAGGCTCTGCACAGCCAAGGGAAAATTTAGGAAAATCAAGAGGTGACAGTAGCAACCAAGGAAGGGTTACATCACAAACTGGGAAATATGGTTTTTGAGTTTTATGTTATCTATGGTTATATGACAGTTGACTTCATGGATTTTTGGACAGCATGTTTTATTTTTCATATATGAGTATTATTTTTTCGAAATAATTTCGGATTTCATGAGCTAAAATTGCCAAAAGTAAATATGTGGATGGGAGACACAAGGATATGTGTTTGCTTAACTAATGGTTATGTTATGATTTTTATGATTGTTATGATTGTTATGAACTAGGTCCCACCTACTAGTTATTATTTATTTATGACCCTTATTATAATTATTATTTTTCCCCCTAACTAAAGTTAGTTGAGCTTTTTAAATTAACTTAACTAATGAGTTGGTGTAACTACTTCAACCAATTCTTACTTGTTAAAAGCAAAAGGAAAAGGAGGAACAAAGGGAGGATAGAAGCAGAAGCATGCTAAGGTTTTCTCTTTGAGTTATGTTGAGATAGTTCAATTTTCATTCATTCATATATTCATCATAGCCTAATTCTCTTTTGTGATAGTAGGGTATTATTGTAGATAACAATATTCAAGGTGGATCAAATCATTCAGACACTTGTTTTTCAGAGGTGTTGATCTATCTTTGATAGTCTGTGTAGACTTGTCTGTTTATAAATTAATTTTCATGACTGATAAAGGCTATTGTGTAGAGTCGAGTGGGAAGCAATCTATGGCAAGATGATCCAGCTTTTAGAGTTCAATTTTGGTTTTATGTCAGAGGTCCTTTTGTATGTTCCATCGAGGATGTCTAAGTTTGACTTTGGTCCAAGATTTTTGTATGAGATTTTGTAAAGAAAATGACTCTTTGGTGAATTGGAATGAAATAAAGGATTTCTTTATGTCTCAACTGTCTTGATTATCATCTTGGTGTCTTTACTTTTGTTCTTACATTTATTTCAGCAACTGTTATATTCAGAAAATTACATAAAAAGTAAATTTCCAGCAAGTTTTTTGTTGATAAAAGACTAGCCTAAGCAATTGTAATTAATACTTGTGAGTTAGGATGTTAATTTTGTTGGCTATAAACATAGGTTGATATTCTCGTCTACTTTTCTTTAGCCAAGTAAAGTCTGAAAATGCTTGAGTAATATCAATTCATATATTTTCCTCAACATGGGGGTGAATCAGTGTGAGCACAATTAGTACTTTTAATCACAATATAAAACCTCCAATAAATATCATGAGCATTGAAAACACCATAATTCAATGCATAGAAAACACATAAACATAGTACACCCGAGTTTTATGTGGAAACCCAATGCGGGAGAAAACCACATAATGATTTTCTTATTTATAAAAGAATACATTCATTGGAAGCACCAACTTCCTATTTCTCCAACTACAACTGGAAGGAGGCTCCAAACCCCTATTTATAGGCTGCAACCTGAAGGAATATCCAACTCCCTAATTTACTAGCTTCAACTAGAAGGAGGCTACAACACCCTTTTATTGCCCCGTCCAACTGCCCTGAAATATAAATGTAGACAAATATATCACTACCTATGTCACTGATAACTTGTTGTTGTTGTCTCTGATATTTATTTTTCTTCTACTGATATCAATCTCTCATCAATACTGTAATCACACACATCTCATACCAAGATTCACAAAATAGTTCTCCAAATGAAATGCTTATGAATCACGAAAACATACTTGTTCTTGATTTCTTCATAATAGTCACCCTAACACACAGAGGAAGACATACCTTCAATCCTGTAGCTGACCTGAGTTTTAAAACCCTAATCTTCACAAATTTTCCTCATGGTTCAACGACCCTATGCACTGTCTCCCCATGGGTATCCACACTTTTCCTCATTGCAACCCGCAGATGTCGGCACTTTTCTTCATTAAAGACGCGGATTTACTCAAACAATATATGTCTGGACCCTCTTCTCTATACTCTGAGTTCCTGCAAACTTCTTACTTCACTGGACTTCTCTGCCTTTGAGTCACTGCCTCAAATCTCCAACCTGTATTCTCAGAAGTGGTTTTCCAATTGACTCTTCTCTGTGTTTTGATGAGGATCTCATGATTACATGCAACTTGTTAACTTTTGTTTACAATCTCATGATGACATGCAACTCAAATTAACTTTTGTTTACAATTACTTTAACATGCAACCAACATGGATCTTGTTAAATTCTGTTTCCAGCTACTTTACCTTGACATGCAACACGTTAACTTCATTTTCAAGGGTTGAAATCAATGAAAACCAATCTTTCAAAAATCCAATGACAACTAATTTTTCGACAATTAATTAATCTTTCAACAATATCCCCCTTTAATTAAACTTTCTACCATTAATTAATCTTTCAACAGTCTTCCCCTTCAATTAAACTTTTGACCATTAATTAATATTTCAATAATTAATCTCTCAATCAATTAATTTTTCAACACAAAGTTGGTTGTGATGACAATTCAATTATCAAAGATAATGAAGGATAAGGAGAAGCGTGAACATGTTTGGTGTATAGCATGTAAGACATAAGTCCATAGGAAGGAAGAGTTACCACCCTTCGTGTAGTATATGGATACAAGAGAACCAAACCCATTGGGAGGAGGAGTAGGATACTACGATATATGTAAGACATGCAACCATCATCTGACTTCTTGTGCCTTACTGCAGAATTATCATAGTACCCCAAGAAAATTATTCTGTAATTTTTGCAAGTCGGTAGGACACGATGAGAAATACTATCTCACATTTGACTTAATGAGATAAATAACTGCATATGCATATCGAATTCAGGAAGAAAATCTCGCAGCAGAAGGAGGAATTCCACAGCATAGCACTCCAAGAGGATTTAATCAAGGTGATTGAGGAGGTTTCAGTAGAGAGCGAGGACATGGACGATTTGGTCAAGGAGGCAGAGGATAGATAATTTGTTACAACTACAATCAACCAAGACATTTATCAAGAGATTGCCCAAATCCTTGCGCGACATGAACATATTGCAGATCCTTGGCTCATGCGACATAAGACTACCCCCAATTGATATCAAAGTGGTAGGCGGGAGGGAATCAAGACCAACATCAAAATCAAAATAAGAACAAGAACCTGCAAATGATAGTTGTTGAAGAACACAATGATCAACCAAAAGTAGAATTTGTTATGTGCGGTGGAACAAGAACCAAACGATATGCAACAAAGAAAATAAAGGGAGTGGAACAATGGATAAGGAAGTCAGTTGAGCCCAGGCCAGCATTCAATCCATGGGAATAAAGGGAAACTTATCAGCAAGCAAGGAAGGAGATACTAGGACTAGACTGGATAGCTTCAACATCAAAGACACCGTCAGTGTACGATATGTTGTCGGTTTATGATCACACTATTCCAAACATGACAATCGAGAAGTTAAACACTTTGACAGACTTTATCAAAAGATTCTTAGAATTAATGTAGGATGAGACAACATCGAATACACTGCGTAGGATGATTGATCAGTGTACACAAGATAGAGAAGTACCTACAATGTAGAAATAAGTGAACCAAGTCTTGTGAAAGAAGAGGACAAACAGAGAGGTCAGATTAAGTGTGAAGATAGGAGAATATGACATGGATAATGTCATCTTGGACTTAGGATTAGATGCCAATTTTCTTCCAAGATAGACGTAGGAGATCATGGGGAAACCAAATCTAGTTTGGTCGACTATCTAGTTGAGGTTGGCTAACCAACATAAGATAATACCAATCAGCATACTGGTAGGAGTACCTGTGAACATAGATGGAGTGCACAATGTAGTTGAATTTGAAGTCATCGAGACTGTGGATAACAGTCATCCATACACAACTTTGTTTGGAATGGATTGGGCCTTCGATAATCAAGAGATCATCAACCTAAAGAAAAGATGAATTATTTTTGAAAGAGGAGGCTTAAAGGTCACTATGCCATTAGATCCTATGGAGGAAAGAAGATATGTGGATCCCACGAGAAGGGAAATTGATAAATTATATAATATGAAAACATGCATGGATGACTGTGTCAACCCCACTGTGGATGGTGCGCTTAGTTGGAGAAGAATAATCTCTTACACATCATACTTAGAGGAGTGACTTGAAAAATGGCAGTGTCAGTTGCATGAAGTGTCGACTAGAGGGTGCATGCGCAATACTCGTTCATTACGCTGGATCAGAACTAAGGTACGAGATATGCCAATGTTTGAAGGATAAACGAAGGTAAGTTCTTTTTTCAATGAATTTAAGATACAAATACTTGAACATCAAAGGTTATTAGCATTAGATGTTTCACTAAGAGAAACCCCAATGAGATAGTGGGAAACCCACAAGGAAGGGATAGAGTATTGGAAACATTGCAAAAAGTTGATGCAGATTAGGTTGCACATAGAGAACATTATTCCCAAGTATATAGGCATGAGCGATCCGAAATACCATGTGGCACGATGTATTACAACTTGGAGACAAGTGTCGAAGCAGGAATGGACACTCTGGTTCATAGATACACTAGAGACAGCTCCTAGGAACTTGTACTTAGAGCTATAAGTGCACAGAGGAACAACGAACTAGGAGGAGCTCATCCAAAACTTTAAGGTAACATTTACTTTTGAAGTTAAGTCACCGTTAGTTGACGTAGTCTTACAAGTCATTAGAGGAAAAAACTTTATGGAGGAAGGACAAGTATAAATAGTACCTACATGTAGTGCGCACAGAGAGTCTGTGACATCTCATGAATTGTTAGAATGTTATAACATTACCGAGGATGACAAAGAAGAATAAAACCCAAGAGATGCACATGTATCGGAAATTGAAGGAGAGTGTGACGTAGTAGGTCTAACACTTGAGTTTGACGCGTACACAAAGCCCTTAAGAGTGCACAAAGTGAACATTGGCACAAAGGAGAAGCCAAAGTTTGCAAACATTGGGGATTATTAGAATGATGAGACCGTGGAAAATATTGCAGACCTATTGCACGAATACCAATATATTTTTACAATCACCTTTTCAAAGATGAAAGAGATAGCTAGAGAATTGGGTGAGATGAAGATCCCACTAAAACCAAACAATAAGCTAGTAAGACAGACACCCTACATATTAAATCCAAAGTACAAGGAAAAAGTGAAAGCAAAATTGGACAAGATGATAAAAGCTTGTATAATTGAACCCGTCATAGAATCTGAATGGATAAGTCCGATAGTGGTTCAATATAAGAAGGCGAGGGGTATTAGAATTTGTGTAGACTTAAGAAAGTTGAATGATTCCTTCTTACATGACCCGTTCCTGACCCCCTTTACAGATGAAGTATAGGAAAACATAGGAGGACATGAGGCCTACTCATTCACAGATGGATTTTCAGGATACTATTAGATAAATATTGCACTAGAAGACAGAAATAAGACGACCTTTGTGACAGAATGGGGAAGCTACCAGTACATTGTGATGTCGTTTGGATTAAAGAATGGAGTTGTTGTGTTTTCTAGAGTAGGTGTCACAACCTTTAAGGATTTTATTCATCAGTTTCTTGAAGTGTACCTAGATAATTGGATTGTCTTTAGCCTGTTGAAAGATCACATAGAAACTCTAAGGTTGATGCTTGAAAGATGTAGACAATATCATATTTCACTAAATTTGAAGAAATATATTTTCTGCGGAACCGTTTGGGATACTGCTAGGTCACGTGGTATGCAAGCAAGGTTTGTTAGTTGATTCGACCAAGATAGTTGTAATTGTTAATTTTCCACCACTTGAATTAGTGTGACAGTTGAGAACAACATTGGGGCATACAAGTTACTATCAGAAATCTATTAAAGGTTATGCGCATATTACAACCCCAATGGAGAATTTATTGAAGAAAGAAGTTAAGTTTCAGTGTAACGAAGGCTGTCAGAAGGGTCTGGATGTATTGAAACAGAATTTAGTAACAACACTCATTCTAATATTCCCAGATTGACAGAGAGAGTTTCACATCCATGTGGACGCATAATCGGTAGTGCTCGGTGTAGTTTTAGCCTATATTGGGGAGGGAGAATTAGATCATGCGATTTCTTTTGCCAACATTACGTTGTCGACTACTGAGAAAAAATAAATGACGACAAAAAGGGAAGGCTTGTCAATGGTTTATGATTTGCAAAAGTTTAGACATTATTTGTTGGGATCCCACTTCAAGATGTATACAAACCATTATGCGCTCATATATCTAGTGAACAAGCTAGTGTTGGGGGGGAGAATCTGCAAATGGTTATTATTATTCTAGGAGAGTTATTGTGAAACTAGGAAAATTGAATGCAGGACCAAACCATTTGTTGCGGCTACTGACAAGGGAAATGCAACGAACTTGGACGATAACTTACCAGATGCACATTTGTTTTCAGTCCAAATGGTAGAGACCATTTTGTAGAAATTATCCAAAAAATGAGCACATGAGTAGCTCCATCCGATATGACAGTAGCCCAGAATAAATAGTTAGTGGTTAAATCAACAGATTATCAGTTGATCGCAAGAAACTTATATAAATTAGGCATAGATGGAATATTGTGATGATGTGTGATAGAACATGAAAGACCCATGATTTTAGTAGAAGCACATGATGGAGTTGCAGGAAGACATTACGCAGGAAAAGAGAGAGCGCAAAAGATCTTGTGTGCAGGGCTATGGTGGCCTACCCTCCATAAGGACGCAAAGGAATATTTCCAGAGCTGCAACGTTTGTCAGAGAGTAGGATGACCATCACGAAGGGACGAGATGCCCTTGACTCCAAAAGTTACCTTACAGGCATTCGACAAATGGGAGTGGATTTGGTTGGACCAATTAACCCACCTGCAAGAAGAACATAATCCAGATACATAATTACCATGGCATACTATTTGACCAGATGGGTAGAAGTAGAACCAATTACAAATTGCAGTGTAGAGATTGTCGCGCGGTTTTTGTTTCAGAAAATAGTTACAAGATTTGGGTGTCCTAAAATAATTATGAGCGGCCAGGGGACTCACCTTTTGAACAAGACAATTGTAGCACTAACAGAAGAGTTCCAGATACAACATTGAAAGAGCACTCCATATCACCCGCAATCAAATGGAACGGTGGAGGAATTCAACAAGATACTAGAGAATTCACTGACCAAGGTGTGCAATGTAGGGTGCAATGACTAGGATTTAAGCATCCCTATAGTACTTTGGTCCTACATAATTACATGCAAGAAGTTAACAGGACATGCACCCTTTAAGTTAACATTTGGTCAAGAAGCGGTCATTCCCATGGAGTTTCTTGTACCGAGTCTATGCATTGTTGCGATGACATACCTTATGGATTATGGCATGGTAGAAGAAAGAATATTATAACTACTATTACTAGAGGAAAATTGGTTTATCACATGATTCCATCGACGAGTATAGAAAGAATGAGAAAAATCATGGCAGGATAGACACATCAAGCAGAAGAAGTTCAAGACAAGAGATCTAGTACTACTTTACGACAACAAGTTTTTACAACACCCAAGGAAGTTCAGGACACACTGGCTAGGACCATACGTAATCAAATATGTGACTGATGCAGGTGTTGTTCAGTTAGAGCAGTTGGATGGAAAAGTCGTGGAAGGACTGGTGAATGGGAGTTGATTGAAACTGTATAGGGGCGGTCTTCCTTCCACGCACAAAAAGAGTTGCGCAAGTTAGAATTGAATCATAATGTACCATAGGAAGGAAAAGGAAGAAAAACAAAGAAAAAACAAGAAAAAGAAAATTAAAAAAAGAAAGAAATGAGTCAAGGGAAGAGGTCGGAAGTTGAGGAGGAAAAGACGTTTCGGTTATGCACAAAAGAAGAAAAGAAGGAAAGTGTCATAGATAAGAAAAGAGTAGGTAGAAGAACACATAGAAGGACACAAAGATCATGTAGAAAGATGAGACTATGTAGATGACAACTAAACGCATTTAACACAATCCATGATGGGACATGCAATAAAGAGCTATCATGACGGCAAAGTAGTGGCGTCGCGTATCATTAAATGTAGGAGATCTTGACCGATTTACAAATCAAATGGAAAATTCACCGAAGATACAGACAAGGATAATTTTAGGGGATAAATTTCGCTCATGGGATAATTTTCCATGGTTTTTCCCAAAAAACGACTAGTCATTCTTAAAATGATTCACCCAAATTCTATAGGATAAAATTATTTTACCTTAAAAATTGCCAAAATTTTATACAAACTATATAAAATCCTTAGAAATTTGATTTTTTTTACAAAATATCACCAAACATTTAATAGTTGGCATATGAAGGATTAGTAAGATTCACCAAAGTTTCTACATTTAAAAATAAATTTCCATCCTTAAAATCATCCTTGGATGTGAAGTGATGGAGCAATAAAATAAGGTAATGAATGACAACCATTAGTGGATTAGATGGAAATATTAGGCACGAAAGGAAACCATAGTTGGAAATGAAGTATAAAAGCATGCAAAGTGTCAACAAAGGATTATTGATCACCATAGAGAGCCGAAGAGTCGAATTTATAGAGCCATAGTCCCGAACAGAGTTCCAGAACCAAGTAATAGTTGAAACCAAAATCACAGAGGAAGATGGAACCTAAGGAAACAACAACATCAACCTCAGTACCAAAGAAACTACGCAGCCAACCTGTAACGCCGCCAATAGTCGAAGAAAAACAAGAAGCCTCATCCTCGGACGAACGATTTCCGAGGGATTATATCCCACCGAGGAAGCTATCAGAGACACACATCCACTTGCAGAAAGAGGTTAGGCATCCATTAGTCGATCCACCGATCCTAGAAGGTATCATAATAGAAGGATATATGCTAGGTATGATACCAAACCTCAAATACGTTGACCATGATATCACTGAGGAAAAGAAGTTTCTAGAGCTTCTACCCAGTAAGTTCCTGATGAACTTCATTAGTTATGAGACCCACATGATCATCATTGAACCATATGTGTGGGATATGGGGCTATAGAAAGCAGATCTTCTAAACCTGTTCGGCATACCGCACCTTGGATGGAGCGGGGAAATTAACGTGTGCATGAAAATGCTGCTCAGTTGTGTGCACAGAGGATACATGTGGATTGATAGGCCAATTTCCATTGATATTGATTTGATAATGCGCATTACAGGTCTTTCATCGCTGGGATTGGACCCTACATCCACATTTTTTTAAAAGAAGAAGGAGAAATATCTCACCGAGAGCATGAAATAAAAGTTTCACACATTCCGAGGACAATACGGTATGGATGTCGCTAGCATATGTGACCCGACGATAAGGTTTGCAACGCAAGCCTTAGCCTGTAAAATATTAAGGAAATGCATAAAATATCAAGTCCGAGTAGCAGTTATAGCGGCTACAAAATAATGTGTAGAGGGTTTCCAGATGAACTGGGAAACGTTTTTGTTGAACCATTTATTGATTGACTACGAGTAAGCTCGGGACAAGGGGAAATAATTTCACTATTCTTGTTTATTGATCCTAATCGTGCTATCAGCCTAGAGAGAGTCGGACGACAGACAATTTTTGGGAATGAAGGAGAAGCCTTGCTTAGCCGCATGCTATCAGAACCTTTCGTACACTACACATAAGGTGTGCTATATGGACACTAATGTCGTGTTCTATATCTACAAGGAAACTATCAGAGATAATATAGAGAAGACCCCATGCATACTACCTCAAGTGGTCGAGGCATACAAGGCAGTGGCACATTTTAAGGTAGGAAACCACCACATTTACATTCACGTGAAGAAATACCCAGACCAACAGTGCCTGCCAACATAATATAGACTAACAGAAGAAGAGATGGGAAACATCATGTATGATTGGGATGATGAGTGGAAGATTCCACCCACATAGATAGAGCCATCAACGCATCCAAACTCGAAAGTCTGCGATGTCGATGAAGAGGAAGAGGAAGAAGAAGAGGACTAGGAAAAAGGGAAGGGGCCAAAGTAGAAATCACCACTGCAATCATCGCGCAATGATAGAAAGAGAAAAGATCCAGCAACAGGGAGACCCAGACAACAACGGCTTAAGCGCAAAGCCATTAAAGAAGTCATTATTCATGCACTAATAGAAGAAGACTTAGAGAAGATCGGTGACCAGGTCAAAGAAGTCATTGACAATGCATTTTCAGCACATAGCACAACAACATGAAGAAATGAACAAATGTATGCATGCATAGATGGAATAACTGCGAAAACTGTTAGAAGTTGCAAATATCACACTAGGAAAACAAACTGAGGAAGAACCAACAATCAGCACTACCAAGATAGGAGAGGTAGGGCCAACAATCTCCCAGTCCTTGGCAGTCGTAGGAGAGAGAAGGATAATTAATCTAGCAACATGGGCAGTCAAGTTCCCCATGACTAAGATGCAAGAGCAGGCCAGGGCATTAGGTCACATAGATCTAGTGTTATCTCAACTACCAATGGATGTGTTGCGGGAGCTACAGATGAGCGCAACAAAAGAGTTGAATGTGTGCGTTGAGAAGACATCTATTGAGCTAGTAAATATTACAGCAAAAAATGTGGCCGTAGAAACATAATACAACAAAGTGAAACAAGAGCACGATGAGGACGCTTAGAAAGTAGAACTAATGCAATAGGCATTTGAGGGAGTCTACCAAGAACTCCCAGAGGCGCAAGCTGAGAAGGAGGCCCCGGTGGAATATCAAGTCACTAATATAAGTGAAGTCATTCAGGGATTCCATGGACACATAGTGTATATAGAAACACACATAACACCAAGTACGCCACCTGAAGAGAGGGAGAAAAGGAAGCAAACTGCGAAAACAACGGTGGACAGTATAAAAATTCTCGAAGTAGAGTGTGCACAACTGTACACAGAAACTATGGGTATTTGGACACCACTGAATGAAGACAGGGTTCAACAAGAGATAAGTCAGAAGATTCAGACTGTACAGGGAAAGGTGCAGAAATTACAAGCAACAATGGGCACATTGCCACCAACAGAGGTGGTCACCATGATGAACGAAAACCAAAATATATATTCATAAATGAATCATCTCGGGGAAGAGAAGTAGGCCCGTGCACAACAGATATAAGTTTTGCAAGAAGAATCCTACAGAGTGATAACAACCCTCACAACGATTCAAGGAATCATCAAACATACAGATGAAGAAGGTGTCGAGAAGGTGAAAGATCGTGCGTCATCTAAAAATGTCGATCAAATTTTGCAGAAGGAACTGGAGTTCAAGGAAAATACCACAAAAACAAAGGTGACCTTCGATGCATTCATGGCGCATTGGAAACATGCATGAGTGGCTCGGGATGAGCCACAAGTGAGTGTTGGGGGGCTGTTGGAGAGACATTTTGGATAATTTATGGGATCTGTGCCAAGATGAACTTGAAGGGTAAAAGGAAATCAAAACATGGACCAGATTGCACGACGAGAGCAAAATTCAAGGAGGTAGAGAGCGTGACAAAAGGATGCACGACGAAGCAGTGTGCAAAAGGCATAAAACGGTTATAAACAGTTGGGTTTTGGGGACACTTTTTCCACTTTTGTAACGAGTTTTGGGGGACACTTCGTCCACTTTGGTAAAGGTATTAGCTCTATTGTTATGTATAAATATGTAAGAGAAAGAGAGATAGAGAGATGATGCATGTAAGTTGCTAATATGTTTTGGTAAGGGAGTTGAGCGAAGGAAGAAATCTGTAGTATGACTGAGGAGTAAATGCACACTACAACATACTGACTAGGCAGGTTTGGGATGATGTTATTTTTGCATATCTTGTAGAGCAGTGTGCAGTTGTAAGAAAACTATTAATGAATAATATGAGAAGTCAGTCGTTGTGGACGTAACCCAAGTTGGGTGAACCACGTAAATCTGTGTGTTATGATGTGTTTGCAATTTATGATGGTTTTTGTTTTATGATAAAAGTATGGATCACATATAATTTTATGATGTCATGCATAGATTATGTTTGTCGATAAAGTAACTATTAAGCTATAAAAACTGCGCACATGAGTAAAGGACTCGAATGATGCCTCACTTCCTCTCATCACTGTAGAACCTTAGTTCCTGCAGCCTCTCTAGATGCCTCGGGTGAGACTTCACTTGCTCTGTAGGTGATGTTGAAAGGGTCGGTATCTAAGGGTTTTGTTGGTATTTGAATGATTAACCCCGGGTTTTCCCCTGCATGCCAACACGTGTTTAATTTAATGCATTTACAATTTTGGGGTTCCATGTGAGTACTTTTGTTGTGTGACTCTGATTGTCTACCCCTAGGCAGTGCATCAAGTGGTATCAAAGTGAGTGGATCCTAATATTGAGGACTCCTCGATGTAGTTGATAGTTCCAATGAAGAGTACAATGTTGGGTGGAATTGTTTTAGAATAAGAGTGTGTGGATTTGGAGAATGAGACTCCTCATTGTAGTACACAGTTCCAACAAATAGTGAATAATTGGGTATAATTCTTTGAGAAGAGGAATGGGAGGATTTTGAGTAGAGTTGTAGAATTTGTAGAGATGTGGGAAAAGGAAGAAAGAGTATTATTGTGAAAGTGGGGAAAGTGATGCAAATAGAACATTGAATGAGGTAGTCTATCTATATTATGATTGATAGTGGACTTGTTGAAGAAGACAGTATGATAGGAAGAAGTGAATTTCCAGTGAGTGGCAGAGGAAGAGAGAACAAAAGAAGTGAGGAAAATGATATAAGAAAATAATTCATGTTGCATGTGATGAAGAGGTCTAGTTCCATTGAATTGGCTCGGCATTAAGAAAAGATAAAAACTAAAGTGATCCAAAAGAATGATTTGTACTTGTTTTTAACATGGGACTTATCAATTTTAAAAAATTAATTAAATATCAACATTTTTAGTGAACTTTCAAAAACTCTAGGAATATGAAGAGTTGGATTTTGAATTCCAATGGTTAGGGTAGTTGAAGGACCAAAAGCCAAGGAGTGAAATCATAAATATCAAGATTGTAAATGAATAAAGGACATGATTATAAATGAATAAAAGACATTTGACTCTCTTTTGATTTGGGTTTTTGTAGTGTTTATTTCTCTTGGATCCAAAACCTTCTAGAGAGGCTCTCTTGAATGCCTTTGATTTCATTATTTGTAATAGCACATTGTGTGTATGTAATGTCTCTTTAAATTAATGAATTTATAGTTTTGTTCTTTGTTGTGAGTGCTTTCATTGTGTGACTTTGATTTCAAGATGAACAATACTACATCAATAAATTCATTAGATATATTGATCAATGTACAAAAAAGAGTTATGTTTCAAAGAAAAATGATAATCTTGTCAAAAATGCCCCATCGTCCCACCAACTTTTTTTTTTTTGATAAAAAATTCAAAATTATAAAATCTAAAATCTAAAATAAATAGGATGATATGGAACGCATGAAAGGTTGTGGTTAAAATAAATAACAAATTAATTGACATGGAATCACAATTTGATGTAGAGTTTGGGGGATTTAAATATATTAAAATATAATTACTTGTGGAATTATTTTAATATAAATTATATTTTATTGATATTTTTAAATATACATTGATGATATTTACAACTTTATATTTTGTTTAAATATGTAATGTAATTAGTCTATAATATATAATATATGTACCATTTTTGCTATGTAGGTTATAATATTCATTTTTTATTAAAATGATTTTCATGTTGATGTATGTTTTTATTTACATGATGCTTGATTTTCTTGGAGATGTACTATGTATGAGATTTTGAAATGATTCAAAATGTCATAGATAGTATATCTTTCTAAAGTTCGCATCTTCCAATTATTTATTATAAATTGATATTTTTTATTTTATAAAATTGTTTATATTAATTTCATAAAATTAATTTTGATAAAAATGTTTTATTTGAAATCAATTTTTTTTATAATCTCATAGAATTTCACAAATATCTAAAAGCATCACCTTTTATTTTAAAGTTTGAATCCTAAATAATATATATATATATATAAAATAAGTTGAATCTCAATTTGACTTTTAATAAAAGTGTAACTTTAAATTAAATTATTATTGTTATTTATATTTAATAATTTTAATATTTTAATATTTTTAAAATATTCAACTCAACTAAAAAAATTGCTGTTTTTACATTTACCACTATTAAAATAAAAACATCAAAAAATAATCATTTAAAATTAAGAAAATATTAAAAAAAAAACATCCATTTTACTCAATTCTTTTAAATTATTAAAAAATATTTAAAAAGATCAAACAACTTCACAAACTTTCACACTTATCCCTAAAACCCTTTACTATAATTTTACAATATAATTTAATTTATAAAAAAACAAAAAAGTTAATAATGAGGTTTAAAATATTCTCTCTATAATGTTGACAATGTGACAAAACATTGAGTGCATGCATCAACTAGAACATGGGCAAAATTCTTAACGGGGGGAATATGTAAAATTGATAGTCATATAAAATTGAGATCACTCTTCTCTTCATAGATTAAGCACTAAATAGTTTAATGTTGTAATCATAGAGATTGCAAGCAAACAGAGTCCTACCCGGCAAAACCCTAGGAACGAGCTCCCAAGCATAGGGATTGCATGCAAACGGATTCCTACCCTGCAAAACCGTAGGAACGGATTTCTTATTAGCTATGGTCGTAGGTTACAGTGAAAAAACCCTAAGAATGGCTCTTTATAAGCTATGACCTAAATTCCGAGTACTAACTTGGCATCCAAGTAACTGAACTTAAAATATGTGAATTCGATCGGGCTCTGGGAATGGGTTCCTTGGAGCTATCTATTGACCTAAAATCCGAGGTCTAACTTCACATCTATGTGATAGTATAAAAGTTGCGAAACGCGAGGACTCAGATATCGTTCAGTGAAACTTTAAATATGTGAATTCAATCGGGCTCAATACTTATCGTTAGATCCGCAACGAAGATTGTAGGAGCAAGGATTAGAATTTATAAACATTAGCATGCTCCGGACTTCAGCGCTGAAAAGTGAAAAAATTGAGAGGCAACTACAAGATCCCAGAGCAGGATGCAATTAATGTGTGCGTTCTCCTGCTTATCTAGAGGTAATAATTCACGGTGAAAGGATATATATATGGGGAAATGTGTGGATTATTTTATTCTTTATTTTGAAGAATTTATGAAAAAGAAAGATATCCTTACATGTGAGGCTGTGCTTTCCAAGGAGGCGCCATTGAATGGGTTGATCCCTTTGTCCCATAGCTCGCCTCTAAGAAATATGAATGATGCAGTTTTTTGTTTTTTTCTGGGTTTCACTTAAAATTTGGTTAGAAATGTAGAAGAATAATTGGAATTGTAGATTTTAGTAGTTGAGATTCATATATTCAGAAGGTTTTTGAAGATGCTAATTAATAAATTTGAAGAAGTAGATACTTCACTCTAGATATTATAAATTAAAAGCATGAATATTATTGAAAACAAAATAATGCTTCATATGATCGGTTCTTCATTCAGTTCAGATCTTCCTGGCCAGCATATGTGTAATGGACAAAAGGAGCCATATTTCACCATTCTGATATTGAATTTCGAATTGAAACAGTATAATAAAAAATATGTTGAGATCTCTGGTTTTGAAATATAATTCCAAAAACCCGCACTCCAATATATGTTTCCAATAAAAAAGTATGCATGCTTTCTGGTGATTTAAATCCACAGATAATGTAGTAAAGTATAATCATGATAATTACGCTTTGCCAACCATTCGGCTTTGCGGTAGGCAACGGTAAACGTTACATATATGATCTCTGTTTGAAAAAAGCCCTCTTATCAAAGGATAAACAGGTAAAGGGAGCAGAGAAATCGATGGACTATCATAAGCACTCAAGTATATCGAATTGCAATACATGGTTTTATGTCTCGAAAATCTGGCCATTTTTTCAAAATTGAAGTTCACATGTGCAATTGGGAATAGTAATGTTATTGGAACCAGTAAACTATCCACCTCGTAAAAAAAAATTTGGTAGGATCATCCAGATATAACATAGTCGAAGTTTACTATTTACAACTCAAACATTTAGTCGTTAACTATCTACCACTAAACATTTTTTCGCCATTGACTACCAGAAACAACACAGCTCTTTTCCTTTCCGTAAGTTGAGCAATAAAGCAAGGGCAGAAGATTATCCAAAGAGATCGTCAGGTTTTGTATTTCTATCAAACCTGGTCATAGTCAAATTCAAATGGATGGTATTTTGCAACAATTAATGGCCCTCATTGACCGTCTTAATAAAAGCTGGATCCTTCTGTGAAAAAATTGCATGTGAAAGACTAGGAGTCTGGGCCAATAGTAGAAGCCATGAAAGCTGTATGGTAATCTTGAAGAGGGAATATTGTATAGTCTTAACTGTGTTTTGGATCCTAAAAAGAACATTCAAAATTAAGCTCATGTGGAAAATTTAGTGAACAGAAACTTGAAGCTTGGTGCATTTACAACTGGTGGGTGCAGTGATATTAACTTAAAATGAAAAAAAATTGATATCCAAGTTTAGATATAAAAAAATTTAAGGTTAAATAATAAAAATACATTTAAAAATCAGTTGGCAGTAGTCTAAATGTTTTAAGTTTTGGTTTTTTTGGAAATATTTGTCTCAAATACAGCCAGAAATTATTGGATCTGTATATTTAAATGGTTATTTTTGAATAATTTAAGTGCTGAGTTCATTTCAACCTTCAAAAATGCTATTTAAACAACTTAAAATTATGATTTCATGCAAATTTATGTAACTGTATTCCCACACAAAAATACAAAACATTAATGGGAAAAATTTAGTAAACAGAAAGTTGAAGTTAGTGGGAAAAATTTAGTAAACAGAAAGTTGAAGTTAGTTGCATTTATTGATTGGTGGAGAGTGTATCTTTGTAAAAGGCTTTAGATGTGATAGGAAAGGTATAATAAGAATCATATTAACTTCCATGTTAGAGACATTCATTTAGGAAATTTATTAGGAAAAACAAATGTGTACACGGAGAGAGAGAGAAATATCTGTCATAGTAAAATTCACAGATAAATCCACGGTATTGTACCTGGGAGACATCCTTTGTACTTACAGCCACATTTAGGAAGAGCAGCCTCACCATCTTGGGCAGGTCTTGCAGATTCTCTCATGAGAAAGCTATGAGAAATATCATATTAATTCAACCGTGGATGCATCCTGGAAATGTATTAGGAAAAATGAAAATATATATAAACCATGATTATCTAGGGTTAATCGTCATTGACGACACCTAATGTCAATTCCCAGAAGTTACAGACCATATGTATCGAGGCCATACCATTTCCTTCATCAATTAGAAATATATAAACGATATGAATTACAAAATCTCCATGGCCTAAGCAGTATTTCCGAACAGGCGGGACCTGAAATCAATGCTATGGATGCCAAGCTTCAAGTCCAGTTCGACCTTACCGAGGGAACTTTCTGGCACTGGTGGCGTAAAGTTCTCGTTGCCGGCTTTCATTCGTCGGTTGGACCTCGGTTTTTCGGAGGCTTCGACATGCTTGTCTTGATCCAGAGCGACAAGCGTCAACCGAGTCGGCTGCGGCTCGAAGAGATCAGAAGGGGACTGCACCGCCACGCACTCACTCGAAATCGAATCCGAAGTCCAATTATTCCTGCTGCCTCGGCTACAGTTTCTCGGCTTAGCGGGGTGGATCGAATTGGGTTTGGAGACCGAAACGGGGAGCGGGATGACTGCCGAGGAGGGGATGGAGAAATTCGTCCGCGCTCTCGACCCGCGCAGCCTGCGAGCCGCAGCGTCATAGGCTCTGGCGGCCTCCTCTGCCGTGTCAAACGTACCGAGCCAATGCCTGCACCGCCCGACCCTGTCACGAATTTCCGCCGACCATCTCCCCCATGGCCTCTTCCTAACACCTCTAAAGGTTCTGTTACCGGTCGACCCCGCCGAACACCCGGCCGCCTTCTCAACGCCCTGCCCGGCGCTCTTTGAACCGACGTCAAAGCCCCCGCTAGGCTCCGACGACACCAGCTCATTCCCCGCTTTCACAGAGAACGTCGGACCGGCACCGTAACAGGCCCAGTCCCCCGGGCGTCCGCTGGTTCGGTAACCATCGCCAAACAAAATATGATGGCCGACCACGGCGCCTATACCTGCGTCGGCCAGGTTCAAAGGCTCCATGTCGCCGGCGTTTATAGCCACTGTCTTCACCGGCTCGATGTCAGCCGCGCTTATAGGTATGGTTTTTACCGACTCGATGTCGGCCACCGAGAGACTCTCGTAACAGGCAGGAACGTTTATTTCTATGGGCGACCAGAGCCGAGCTCCGAGCAGCTGTATTAACGTCGAGTTGGCGCCGGACATTGCTCGCCCATTAATACTAGGGACCGCCCGTGACGAAGCTTGCAGGCCAGTGAATAAACATAAATCCCAGTTAATCCTGCTGGCCACCGTCGGCCCCCAAGTACTCTCGGTCTCCAATTTCACGCGCTTAGTGTTCATGGCCAGCAACATGTTTTGCCCGCCCATGGAAATTATCTACAGCGTTATCAAATACGAATCTTCAACAAAAAAATTTCACAGATAAAAGCCACAGCCCACCATCTACAAGCTTTGAAACCCACAAGAGAAATTTACAGACATCCAGCTTATTTCGGAGCGTTTCACAGGACGAGATGAGATTCGAACCGGTTACCAAAGGTTAGATCCAAATTTATGAGAGCCCGTTTCTATGTCGGGAATTTTTATAGAGAGTAGAGTTGGGAAAATTATAAACACCACTGTGCGGGGAGGGGGATAAAGCGACGGTCCTATGGACTATGGGCGCCGTACGAAGGACCTATGTCTCGTTTCCCGGCAATTATTGTGAAGTAGGGATACCCCATGACGGAACCGAAGTCTTGTGTATTCACCCAAGGGTTTGACTGAGGGTAAGAGCGCCCGCAAATTCCCGGCATGCAGACTCGAGCCGCGCGTCACACACGGTCGTCCAAGATCGGCCCCTTTGACTGACCATGGAACCACGAGCTCCGCTAACCTAAAACATCTGGATGTTCACTCTTATGCTTTTTAAAATAATATTTCATTTTTGTAATCGTTTCATCCATGCCCTCCTTTGTGTTGGCTGCAGAGCCTTGAAAGAATGTTTGTGTTTTTGGTGTGAGACGCTGTTCCCATCTCTCCCCCGTGGGGGACTAGGTAGCAGGGAGGCTTGTAGCTTTGTTAAATTAAGCATATTTTCGATTTTTTAAAGAATATTCCGTTGGTCCTGCTAGAATGTACTTTTGTTTGTAGTGTTACTCTTATTGATTTTTGCGCTACATGGAGCATTTTACCTTTTCAAAGGAGACAAAATGTCGCTGTCGCGAGATATGTTGCTTACTTTACCTTTTGTTTTCAGTACCTCACATTTGTTGTTAGTGGCGTGGAAGTAGGATGGTTTGTGTGCCTTGGTGGGCACGGGAAGAATAGCTTGATTAGATAAAAATTTGCAGTTACATATTTAGCTACAAAAGTTTAATTGTATTAATATTATTAAAAATAATTATCACATTAATAAGATATGTATAAGATATGTATTAGATTATATGTATTAGATTGGACATTGCACATTTATTAGGGGTTTTGAACAAGTATATGCCAAAACGAGAGGAGTATTGTAAAAGTGTAAAGATGGTTTTCAGGTATTTGTGTGGTACTATAGATTATGGAATTTGCTACCAAGGAAGAACTAGTGCATACATAGTGTTGTACATATATGGATTTGTTGATGCAGACTAGGTTGGAGATCTCGATCGTAGAAGATCTACAAGTGGTTATGTGTTTAACCTATTTGGAGGAGCAATTTTTTGGATGAGCAAGAGATAATATGTAGTCGCACTCTCATTGTAGAAGCTGAGTACATGACATCGGCTCATGCAAGTAAGGAAGTTGCACTATTATAGAGGTTGTGCTTGGGTCTTGGGTTTGTACAACAAGTTGTAAGGTTAGATTGTGAAAGCACATTGATGTTCAGTATCACTTTGTGAAAGATGTAGTTGAAAACAAGAAGGTGTTACTCGTGAAGGAGGACACTTGAAAGAATATTGCAGATTCATTGACAAAGTCTGGAAGCACTGAGATATTCTATGGGTGTAGAGAAGTAATGGGCATTGCTTGAATTGTTGATCATGTAATCATTGGGCCCTTGTATAAAAAGAAAACAACAAGAGGGAGAATGTTGGGTATGTGTTATATTCTCTGCATGGTTAGCCTCATGCATTATGTGTATGCTCTAGGTGTAGTGGGGGGTTGGTAGACCCTCCTTGCTTGGGGTTTTGGGGGTGGAGCTGCAAAATTATATATATTGTATTTGTAAATGGTGAAGTTAATACAATAAGAGTTAGAGGTAAGGTACTAAATATTTTTTGGTTTTTTCAATTAAGAGTTTTCAATAATGAATACTATGTGTAAATGTTATTGTTTTCTTTCTGTTATATAAAAAATCTATGTATGCATTGTTATAGTGTAAGGTTTAAAATATACAATATTTATTCTTGTGTTTTTTGGGTTTTGGCAATACCTTAACCATTGAAATTAAAAATAAAACACTTCATATTCCTACGTTTTACAAAAGTTTACTAAAAGTATCAAAATTTCATTAATTTCTTGAAATTTCCAAGTCCATTATTAAAAACATAGTACAAATCTGGATTAGAAAAATGCATGCTAAAATTTGTAAAGTAGTCCTTTTCAAAAATTGACAAATATTATCCATATATTTACACATCCAAAAAACCCATGTCTAATAATTTTCAAATTTGTCTCCATTTACTATATTGAATCTCTTACTTTAATAACTTATGCAATTTTTACTGAAATTAATCAAAATAGATTTATTTCACTAAAATGTATGTCCATAGTTCATCTGTTGTGCAAATTCATTTATTCAACTTAGATATATTTATATGTTTTATCATTCATCACCTTTATACAATTTCATATTTTCAATTTGACTCTTAAAAGTTTGTGTTGTACAAAAATACCAAAATTCTACCATTTTTAGGAAGCATAAAAAAAATACATGAAACCTTACAAAAATGCACACCCAACCTTTCTCATGCATGATTTAAGAAAACAATCCACTAGTTGGTGAATTTCCATACTTGACACAAAACCCATGTTTTAAGTTTGTTTTATTAAGCTTCAAATGCACACAATTTTCTTGCAAAATTGCCCTTTAAAACTCTTTTTGACATTTCTATAAAATGCATGTCATCATCATAAAATGCAGTCCAGGCCAGGTTATCATCATCAATATCCAAGTTTCAATATCCAAGTCAAGTTATGAAATGTCATATGGTATTTTCATTCAATTATCTACAAATCATTTTCATCTTATGCCATTACTCACTTGAAAAGAAAGTTGTCCTTATTTCCACAATTTATGAAAATGCATGTCAAGAGCTTTAAAATGCACGTCTATCTAAAATTAGACCACAATTTATGAAAATGCATGTCAAGAGCTTTAAAATGCACGTCTATGTAAAAATAGACATGATGTCTTAAAATATGGATTGGAATTACTTTTAAGTATTTCACACCTTATCATTTTTCACTAATACAATTCATTCATTTTTTTTAGTAAGTTACACATTAATGTTGTGTTTGCAATAGATTATAAAGAATATAGAATAAAAATATATATTATAAATATTTTTACCATTGCATTGAAGTTAAAATTGTGACTAAAACAATAATTGTAATTTTTTTTTTTAAGATTTACAAGGTAATAAAAAAACATATTCACATATTCTCTTTGCTCTAACAACGAACATGAATTCATTTACTATTTTAAGGAAACCTGGAAACCTTGTCTCTTAAGGAGAAATTACATTAGGTTTTCGTGTAATTGGTTCAATAAATGAGAAAATGTGTGAATAAATATTATGCATATATAAATTGAAAGGAATATTGTAACAAAATTTATCACAAAATTTGAAACTAATGTAATAAAATAAATAAATAAATACAATAAGAAAGAAGTGGAAACTTTGTCTTTTTAGGAGAAATTACATTAGGTTTTCCGGTAATTGGTTCAATAAATGAGAAAATGTGTGAATAAATATTGTGCATATATAAATTGAAAAGAATATTGTAACAAAATTTATCACAAAATTTGAAACTAATATAATAAAATAAATAAATAAATATAATAAGAAAGAAGTTTCAATGTATTAATATTATTAAAAAGAATTAATATTTTTCCTTTTGTTTCTAGTACCTCACATTTGTTGTTAGTAGCATGGAAGTAGGATGGTTTGTGTGCCTTGGTGGGTACGGGAAGAATAGCTTGATTAGATAAAAAAAAAATTGCAGTTACATATTTAGTTGTTGAAGTGGAATGCCAAGAGTAACCATGTTCGATGGTTGTTTGATTGTTGTCGTCAATTTGTAAGGGTTTTGAAACAATATGGTTAAATTTCTTAAGTAAAGAGTGTGATTATTTGTTTTCTTTGTTAAAGGTATGCATTAGTATTGAGTTTTCATGGTGGTCTAAGCGATAATTGGTATATATAAAGCATGCATGGATTATAAAGATGTGTGTGTGAGAGTCACTTTGAGTGCATGTGATCTACCAAGGGGTGTATGGCACATTGAGGATCACATAAATTGCTAGGGTGTGTGAGTGATTTGATGAGGGTGGGCATGACCTATTCAGGGTGCAAGTGACCTATTAAGGTGTACACGCACAAAGTTGATTGAGAATGTGTATACTATGTTAGAGTGTGTAAGATTCATTTATCAAGTGTACATAACTTGTGGAGTGTGCATGTATTTTGTTAAGGTGTCTGTTTAATCCACTAAGTGGGTGTGTCTTGAATAAATGTGTATAATTGATTGAAGGTGCAGGATGGGTGGGCTCCAAGAGAGAGGTAGAATGAAAGGTAATTGATAGCTATGTATTTTTGACATATGTAAGATTTGATTGAACCCTTTATTCCCCATCTCTTAAACAAATCCCTTTCGAGCTCTTCATCTTGGTATAGTAAGGCGGTTAGTTCGAATTTGCTATGATGTTATGATGCATACAACTTACTAAATTCTCTGTTAACATTTATTATTGAAATTTGTTGTGCTAAATATTGTAAAGGTTTTACAAGTATAGAGTGTCTCACAACCTTGGTTATCACATTGGTCCTTGAACCCAAAATAAACATTATACATCTCTATTTTAAAGAATATCCTCAGTAAACAAATATGCTAATAGATAATAAAAGTTTTTTAATACATATACCAAATACCTATCATCACGCTTTGATGATAGAATGTAGATTAAAACCCAAAATATATAATAGTCTCTTAACACAAACTTTGCTTCATGAATGTATTATTTTGTATTATATATAATATTTATGGATTGCATTCTCTACCAATATTAAGGAGATTCAAATAGAGATTCATAGGAATCTATGAAACATAAGGTTTCTTCTATTCTTTTTGTAGAGGAAGGTGGCAAAACCTATCATAACTTAGTTGTCAATCGACAATGAGGATGATCAACATTGGTTGCCATCTGTGAATGCAGGTTGGCTCATCACCATTATGCAAAGAAAGCCAAACCACTTGAAATGACATGATGGTGGTCCCTAAGGGGGTAGAATTCCAATATTTCCATATGCATATGGGACTTGGGCCATTAACTTGTTTCCTACATTTGAGTAAGATGAGATCTTAGCTAATTAGAAGCAGTTTTAGTTATTACTTCAAGACCAAAAGGTAGTTTCAGCATAGATAGTATCCACAAGAAAGACAATATTCCTTATGGTTGTTGTTGAAGCTACCTTTGATGGGGTCATGTGCTTTCAAGTAGCATCTAACCTTAGTCCCATAACATGAGATTAGATAATGTTACGAGGAAAATATCTCTATGGCTAGGGGTAAACCACAACAGAAGGAAATGACTGCAGAAATCAACTCTAGTCTCAAGTATGCTATATAAACAATATGCTAACAAGACAAGACAAGAGGCCTACCTTGTCCAGACGTTCGATGAATTCCACCGTTGAGCACTTGACTCAAAGCAATATACCTGCAACTAGTCCTCAACAGCCAAGCAACGCAAGTATATGGTGATAATATATGATGTTAGCACATTCAATAACATAATCCATCAACATTCATAACAAATACGCCCATGGAATAATAATTCAAATATTTGCAAGATATTAATTGGATGAGAAAAGAGTATTTCTGTTAATATATAATCAGCATAAGTGAATGTGTTACAGAATTTCGTGTCGGCACGGTTCGGAACCAAGAAACTAAGTTCCTTCCAGCTGGGCCTCCACCACTTCAATCCTCCACCAAAGGCAAGCTCATATAAGAGAGACAATAAATTTCTCAATCCGTAGGGGAAGAGCTTGGGGGCTGAACAATGTGTTCAAACTTAAAGGACAAAGGGATGCAGACTCAATATGAAGTGAATAATTTCTCTAGAGTAACTCTGCTCTCAAAGTTGAATTCTTTCTCCTCTTTCCATAGCTCGGATTTGGCCCATTTATAGCCTTCAAATGGAACTGAAGGGTCGAGTTATAACGTTTCCAGTATATGGAAGGCCAAGGATCATTGATCTCGTGACTTGACATGGAAACCCGACACTATTTTTCAATTTTGGGAACAATTCCCAATGTAGGCGGGTTGTAGCGGTGCAACGTGCATATACACATGTTGTATAGTAGGAAAGGTGCGTATATGTAGAAAAATTATATTTTTAGCTCTGGGATTTGCAAAAAGGGACTTCAAGTCTGCATAGGGAAATGGAAAAAGGCCTTCTGTGCAAGATTGCATGGGGTGAGGAAAATCTTTCTATAATAGATGCCCCCTAATGTGTGAGGTCAGAGGAGTATCTGAGATGGCCGAAATACATTATAAAAACCCATAAGTGGAGTAATGGGGACCCAGATGGAAGAACTAGTTGCTCATTACAATCTATATTGACTTTGCATACATGGCTGCCAATTTGAATTACACTGCAGATCCATGTGAAAAATATACCAAAAAATTGTCCATGGCCATGAATAGGAAAATAAAAATGTGGTTACATGCCAAAGGTTGTCATGGTCATGAACAAGGCCCAGTAACACCAGTCTCAAAATCAATATGAAGATATCTGTATACAATGGAGTACAATCTTATCTCCCATGATCACTGAAGTCACACATGTATTGGTCCAATGAAAAGGTAGTAACAACTTAGGAAAGCGGTGGCTACAAACTGATGTCTTCAAGTCTTCTACACAATCTGCTAAAGGTGCAAGTCTACATCGTGTGAATAAAGGAGTTGAGGTTGAACACAATGAGACTTCGTTTGATTACTAGTCATTGAGGTACACCGTTAACAAATGCGAGACAACCTACCGATGATGAAAGTAGGTATCAAGGCATCGAGTACATTCTTACAAGTGTGAATAAAGGATTCGAGGTCGATCACTTGAAGAATCCATTGATTAGGATACATTGATGTATTACCAACTGTCGATGGAAAGAGAAGTTGCCACTAATTACTGCAAGACTCTAGGTCTTGTTTCTAGAATAGATGAGTTGAAGTCGATGGAAGGAGACCCGCTGAAAGGAGATCATTAAGGCATCTCTCATCATTCATCACAAGGTACAAAGAAAGAGCTTGATGATTTCTAGGAAATCGGACTAAGAACATGTTCACGAACCAACAACCATGTGCATCTTTCGCGTGTTCCAAGTGCAAGTGGTACACGAAAAATACCCTCTGAATAATAGCCAATGAGGAAAATTGCTGACAAATTCGAGGAAACCACCAATAATTCTAATGTCATCCAAGACACTGCATGAATCCCAGTGTGTGAATGGATGTCTTGTCGTCGAACACAAGGGAAACCACCTAGTCAACAACCAATGATGAAATGTTAACTATTGGGTTCAAGGCTACCTACCAATGAGGAAAGTAGGACCAGGGTGCGCAATAGGACTACAAATTCATGTGATTCTGAGACAAACTGAGGGTATGTCCGACATGCAAAGTCAAGAGTTCTGAGGAATGGCCGACACAGGTTTATAGACATCCTTTGAACAAGAGCATGAGACATATGGAAGACTCTGGCAGCATAGACTTGATGATGAAACCATGAGATGCAAGAGGCATCAATCAAACTCTCCATAGGGACTGGAAGAGTAACCAATCGAAGGAGTAAAATCTCTGTAACGATCTCAACTTCCTAAGGCCATGCTAAACCCAAAATTATGATGACAAGTGGAATCAAAAATTTTGTGCTCTGTTCAAAGGCGACACGACTGCTGCCAATATAAGATAATACTCATGTCTTGCCCATCTTTTTTTGTTTTCTCATATTCAAATGAATGTTATGATACAGAGGATGAAACGAGTGTCACAAGTAAGCAAAACTAGTTCCAGCAGTGGAACATACCTATGCTCAATGCAAGGAGCTGCATGCGGGAGATGGACACTCGGGGGAATGTTCCCTCCTGGGTATAAGGTGTCAAGTTGCAAAGGATATAAACGAGGCTCTGCTTGGTTGAGGATGCAAAACTGCTGAGGCAAACAATTTATAATGCAAAGTGAGAACCGGCAATAGGATCAATATTGCAAGCAAGGGCATGAGATGCAATCACAACTTAACACCAAAAAATGTCATTTTTCGTAATCTTAGTCTACTTGGTTTGAAAAAGGGATAAACTTGTACCAAATAGACGTCCTTTAAAATACAATTTACGAGTATGAAAGAGACAAGTTCACTCAACAATCTTTTCTCTTTTTGAAAACGAGTCAGAAAATAGCTTAAATAAAAAATCATGACCTTTCAAGTCCAATTTAACGAGTGTGAAAGGGACAAATTCACTCGGCAATCTTTTTGCTTTTTAGACGAGTCGAAAAAGAGCTTAAATAAGACTCGTTGAGAGGTTTCTAGGCAGCATGTCATGGGGGAGACCAAGGCTCCTGTGATGGACTTATGTGAAAGGTCAACATCTTAGGAATAGCTAACAAAATGTTGGGAAAAACCAAAGCTCTCCAAGTCGAGGAGGATAAAGTGCTAGCGGAGGTTACCTTCTCCATGATATATCAAATAATGTCTCTTACTTGAAAGGACATAGGAGGAGGCATTGGATACCCCACAAGACCATCCCAATCAAAGGGAACCTCTCCAAGACTTGGAGAGAGAGTACTCGAGGAGAGTAAAAATCTCTCTTGTTTAGAAGATGTAGTACTAGAAATGTTAATGACATAGTATAGAAGGTATAGAACTAGAACTAGAAGAGCGGGATCGACCTAAAATTGCATCGGCGTGACCACTTATTCAATCATTGGTTGAATAGGATGCAAGACAACAAGGTCAAGAGATGCATCACCCCCAAAAATAGGGGCGGTGTCAGTCAAAGATTGCATCGACACGACTGTTGGTTGAACAGGATGCGAGACAACAAGGTCAAGAGATGCATCACTCTCTAAAAGAGGAGGGGTGTCAACCGAAGATTGCATATGCGTGATGGTTGTATCAACTAGGGAATATTGGGAAACCGAAGACGACTAAGAACCTGGAGGGCCCCCAGGAAAGGACCACGCTTATGTATCAGAACAGTAGCAGGGCATAAACGAGTAAGGTGATTTCCTTTGCAAGTCCTGCAAAGGAATTTGGGCTTATGTCTGACACGTGTATCTTTCTCAATCATATGAATACCCCCATCATGACTTTCAGTGGCTGGTGACATGCTCTCAACATGACTTGAAGAGGATGGTGACATGCTCTCAACATGAATGGCAAAGGCTGGTAGAAAATCTGCAACATGACTAGCATAGGTTGGTGATGAATCCCCAACATGACTAGCAGAGGTTGGTGATGTATGTGTAGTGTGACTAGCAATGACTAGACTTGTTCCCCCAACATGAATTGCAGCAGTTGGTTGTTGGTATTCAACATGACTTGCAATGGTTGGTTGCTGGTATTCAACATGACTTGCAGAGGTTGTTGACCAATCTCCAACATGACTAGCAGAGGTTGGTGATATAATGCCAGTATGACCTACAGTGACTGGACTTGTGGTAGCGGTGGATTGTGGAATTTGAGACCAAGGTCCGGGGAAAGACTGGTTTTAAGACATTGCAGGCCAGGAAGGGTCCTAGTATACACCCTGGCCATGCCCGTCAGGATAGTATCCTCCTCCATACTGATTCATAAAGGGTTTTAAGGGCATTGACACTAAGGAAACCACTTGCAAAGAGAAAGCAAGATGACAAGGGTTACTCATGTGAGGATATATGTTGCCCCTAGACGAAGGAACTTTGTGAAGGGGGTTTCTCATACTATAAAAATAACTCCCCTGGATGAAACACCAGAGGACAGACAGAGGTCCACCATGGGAAAATCATTTGTAGGAACCGGCATAGCGGAAGAAGGATATGTGGATGGAGTGTAATAAGTAGAATGACCACCCATTTGATCACTTGCTCCTGGAAAAGTGGATTCATAGGAAGGAATATTCCAACCTCCTACCATAAAATTTGTTTGAGGGTTATGACTCCCACCAAACAGAGCGGGAGAATAAGGAGGCATCATGCCCCCAGACCCAAAACTTGGATTCTCATAAGGAGGCGAGACAGAGGATGGAAAGTGGGAAGACATATCTAGCATACCATGAGAAAAATTATTAGAGACCGAAGGCATTGACTGAGTACCATAATTCTACATACCATTATGAAAAGCAAGCGGATTCGTCCCCATGAAATGAGTAAACGTCATGGGTGAGGTAGTGGTAAATTAGGGAGTCAAAGGAACTCCACTATCCATGATAATGAAAACTCAAGGCGCAATATAAAATCTCAAAGGTATACTAATAATCAAAGAGCACATAAAAAATAATCAAACGACCAATATGCACACAAACATGATAAAGTGGTTGAAGGGACCTCCCTCTTTAAAGAAGGCATGCCTCGCCCAAGAGGGGCCCGAGACTCCGCTGCTAAAGATTCGAGGATACAAAATCAGTTATAAGGACCCTCGTGGGATTAATAACCAGTCAGTCAGATCCCCCTGGAGAGGTAATCCTCCATAAAGGTTGTGTGTTGTTCGACCCTTATTTGACCCAAGGTACCTGCAGAATAACCCCTACAAGTAACCTATGTGGAACCTATGTCAAGAAACTAATCAACCACAGTATAGCTGATGCACAAGAGAACAATCGTAAGTCAGGTCCACTGTATTGGCAGGGTAGCAAACCCTGAAACCTTGAAAGCATCGCCTCTCACAGAGGTAAGGTCACTAGCAAGATCCCCACATACGAATAGTTCCCAAGAAATATATCTGACACTAAGAAGGTATAGAGGGGATATCCCTTCAATCGACCTCACACAACCTCGTGCTTAACTCTAGTGTAAGCGGAGCCTCCTGATATTACCGATTATACAATGGATTTCTCCACTCCCTTAGTCAAACACATATGTTGATTTAATAGCCTTGGAGAAGTTTACTCACAAAATCCTATTCCAAAGCACTAAATCCTAAACTAGTTTGTGCACCCTAGAAAATAAAATCGTTACTAATCAATTTTAAATTATAGCATTAATTTTAATGGCCTTGCTTACTCAAAAGGTGCAGTTGTGAAACTAGTGATGTTATGACTCAACAAGTAAAATAAATGAATATAAATACAATGCAAAGTCCTAACTTCAATTTCAAATAAATGATATTCTTCTTAAAAATGCAATTTTCAATTCAATTCTGCAATTCTAAATAAAAGTGTAATCTTTCTTTACATGCACTAAGATAAATGAAAAAGACTCAAGAGATCAAAATGCCAATCAATGTAAAATGCCTAATATTTTTGTATTTTCAATATAACAAAAATGAAAATGCAAGGACTGAACAACAGCTTGATATAAAGACTCTATTGTGTATAGACAGAGGCACGCAAGTAGGATATCAAGGAGAAAAACACCCAGCCCAAGGTGCAAGGACAATCAAAATGAAGATGATGAGAAAGGCACCGCCCAAAAAATCAACCAAAGACCGGGTTCCTGTCATTCCACAGACACTTAACAGTCACCACAGAGACCCAAGAAGACTCAATAATCATCAAAACCTACCCATCAACCACTAGACCCAACAAACAAGCAACAAAGGTTGATGTATGTGACTGTTAAATGTAAAAGCATGTATGTACGTAGCTTGCAGAAGGACAACACGTGTATGTATGCGAATGTCAAGCAAAAAACCGCGCATGTGTGTCAAAACACAACTAAGCTAAGGAGAAGGTTAAGAAACACAGACCTAGGGTGAACAGAGGCTGTCAAGCAATCATACGACAAGAAACTCAACATGAACAAGAGAAATCTAAGGAGAAAAACACTCCAAACCCTCAAAAAGAATATCCATTCCCTAGTATGGTCTCCAATTCTGTTACGAGGAAAATCTCTCTATAGCTAGGGGTAAACCACAACAGACGGAAATGACTGCAGAAATCAACTCTAGTCTCAAGTATGCTATATAAAAAAATATGGTAACAAGACAAGATAAGATGCCTACCTCATCCAGACGTTCGATGAAGTCCATTGTTGAGCACTTGACTCAAAGAAATATACCTGCAACTAGTCCTCAACAACTAAGAAACGCAAGCATATGGTGATAATATATGATGTTAGCACATTCAATAACATAATCCACCAACATTCATAACAAATATGCCCATGGAATAATAATTCAAATATTTGCAAGATATTAATTGGACGAGAAAATAGTATTTCTATTAATATATAATCAACATAAGTGAATGAGTTACAGACTTCCATGTCGTCACGGTTTGAAACTGAGAAACTAAGTTCCTTCTAGTTGGGCCTCCACCACTTCAATCCTCCACCAAAGGAAAGCTCATATAAGAGAGACAATAAAGTTCTCAATCAGTAGGGGAAGAGCTTGGGGGTTGAACAATGTGTTCAGACTTAAAGGACAAAGGGATGCAGACTCAATGTGAAGTGAATAATTTCTCCAGAGTAACTCTGCTCTTAAAGTTGAATTCTTTCTCCTCTTTCCATAGCTCAGATTTGGCCCATTTATAGCCTTCAAATGGAACTGAAGGGTCGAGTCAAAACGTTTCCAATATATGGAAGAATAAGGATCATTGATCATGTGACTTGACATGGAAACCCGACACTATTTTTCAGTTTTGGGAACATTTCCCGATGTACGTGGGTTGTAGTGGTGCAACCTCTATATACACATGTTATATAGTCGGCAAGATGCGTCTATGTGGAAAAATTATATTTTCATCTCTGGGATTTGCAAAAAGGGACTTCAAGTCTGCATAGGGAAATGGAAAAATGACTTATGTGCAAGATTGCATGGGGTGAGGCAAATATTGCTATAACAGATACTACCCCTGATTGTAGTTTAACCTCTTTCCTAGGAATTAGGTTTATTCCACACTTGCTCGCTAGTTAATTAAATGATTTACAACTATAATAATTTATAAAGTTACCTTATGCCAATATAATTAATTTATAAATTTGTTTTTTTTAAAAGAAAATATATTTGTATTAATTAAATAAAATATATTCGAAAATAGTCATAGATAAATAGCCATATTCTATTAACCACTTACAAGATTCATAAGTCATATGGGACAACAATGTTTATATTCTATGTGTGATATTCTAAGATATTAAAATGTGAAATTACAATCACTACACTAGAGGTAGTGATGTAATTATAAGACTCAAATTGTGGAGTTGGTCTACTCAACTTGATTTGGGCCCCTTTGCTCTGCATGAGAGGCTAGTTGTTATGCTGACTCTATTCTCAATCATTTGTCTCTTACCTACAACATTTTCTCATCCAACCTTGTTGTAACTCTCACTAGACCCTATTAAAACAATGATTCTTAGTCTCTAGTATGCAAAATAAATCTCCATCTAATTTGTGAGTATGTTGCATGGAGTAGGAGAAAGTATTGTTTAATTTCTACCTTTGAATTTTCACATACTTGACATAACCTTTCCTCCCACAACTCCTTAGGTTGTTTCCATCTTTTCATTTTAAATCTCACCCTGTGTGATTTGGTTTTTAGTTGTTCTATTATATGTTTTTCATGCCTTGAGATGTTCA